>CM055819.1:61544397-61613499 GCA_029582265.1 Zoroaster sp. YZ-2022 | reverse complement strand
AATGAACTAAAGAGAGTTCTTTCTATACCCTGATGACCAAACTGGTCATGTAGACACCATTCACCAAAGAGAAACGTTTAATTTGTCCCAACATAGTTTGTACCGTTCGAGATTCACCCTTTCACTGTCGTCTAGACAATCAAATCTTCAACATCACTTTGAAATCTTGTCTTTGTCTTTGACTCTACAATGACAATGAGCAACCATATTTAATTTAATTTCATTTATTGATTTCACAGGTAGAAAAACAAATAAACACAAATTTACATTAAATTAACAGAAACAGAAACAAAGGTAGCACCCCTGTAGGATTACAAACAAGTAAACTAAATTACTGTCGAGTTGATCTCCTGATGCTACCACTTAGGAAGTAAACAAACATTGAATCACACAAAGAATGATAAATGGCTTTAGGCATACTTTTGAGATATAAAAATAATATTAAAATAAAAATATAACAACTTAATACTACACAGTTTGCGTTATGGCATCTCCTATGCCAGGGACTAATAAATGTTTTCGAAGTGAATTAACAAATAAAGATAAACTATAAATAACTGTTTCTTTAACATTTGCTGGTAGCACCTCCCATAATCTAGGGAATCTATAAAAAAGAGAATGATGAGCAGCATTGGACCTAGCCATTTGATGAGAAAACTTAATAACTTCAGTGTGTCTACGATTAACATGGATTAGATCAATAGGAATGTCAAATTTATTATATAAACATTTAATAGCAAACACAATTGAAAGGAAATGAATTCTATTGTTTAAAAAGGGAAGACCCAACTTGACACACCTGTCAGAATACACAATTTCACTATTGGAATTAATTAAAGCCTTTCTCGGCAGGCCTAAACAAAAACGGGTGAAACGTCTTTGTACCTTCTCAAGCGTTTCTTGCTGGGTAGTAAGGACAGGGCACCAGACGGGGCTGAATACTCAAGTATGGGTCTGCTAATTGAGCGATGAAGTGAAATAAGAATTTTAGGGTCCCTAGTTTTAACTACTCTACCAATAAATCCATTTAGCCTTGTGGTTTTTGAAGTAACATTACTAATATGGGTTTTCCAGCTTAAGTCCCTAGAAATAATAACACCAAGGTATTTGTAGTTATCAACATTTTCCAAAGTGTAATCACCAATATTATACAGTGGTTTAGCAGGATTTCTACAAAGGGTCACAGTCATTAGCTTACATTTATTTGGGTTTAAAGCCATACAGTTTAAATTACACCAGGTGTTTATGTGCTGCAGATCATTCTGGAGTGTCACTTCATCATCTGGAGTTTTAATGACTCGATACAAAACAGTGTCATCTGCATATTGACGAAGATTCGACTGAACACAAAATGGCAGATCAAAAGCAAAAATGTTGAAAAGTAAAGGTCCAAGAACAGATCCCTGTGGCACACCAGAATGAACTGCAGCCCAGTCAGATGATGATCCCATAAACTGAACCCGTTGAGACCTATTTGTAAGATAAGACTTGAACCAGTCCAACATTGAACCACAAACACCATATTTATGTAATTTGTTCAAAAGAACTTGATGACTCACACGATCAAATGCTTTAGACCAATTTAAAAATATGGCATCAATGCGGGAGGGTTTCGGAACATCAAGTGCATTGGCCCAGCTATGATAAAGAGTTGTCAATTGAGTATCACAGGAGCGCTTTGGCAAAAACCCATGTTGAGTAGGTGAGATTATCCCCCCTCTATACATATGATTAATGAGATGTTTACATACAACCCTTTCAAGAATCTTACCAACAACAGAACAGAGTGAGATGGGTCTATAGTTTGACATAACATGAGCATCAGCAGTTTTAAATAATGGAACAACATTCGCTAGCTTCCATTCATGAGGAACTACACCAGAGGCAAGCGAAAAGTAAAAAAGTTTAGCTAATGGCTGGGCTAAACTATCACAAGTTAGTTTAAGCAACATTGGAGATATGTCATCAGGACTACTGTTTGCAGATCAGCCAATCATTGCATTATATCCGCAACCAGCAGAATCCGAAAGTACATCGACGCTGACACCTTGTTACTTTCAAGATTAGATTATTGTAATTCAGTTCTCAATAGACTGAAACAATCTGATATTCATAGATTACAGAAACTCCAAAACAAAGCTTCCCATGTCAAATTCTCTTATCCAAAGCAGTTACACACTTCACCACTGATCAGCTTCATGACAGAATAATGGCGTCGGACGGAAAGGCACGCATGTTAGGAGCTCCCAGTTTTCTCAAGAATATCAATCCATTTATAAGGGAATCTCTCGAAACAGTCACTGTTTGTCAATCATCAACAAACTTTATTAGTGTAGCAATAAGCAAAGTTTCTTTGGACGAGCTGTTACCGAGCAGAGATTTGTTGTTAAGGAAGCAGAGAAGCGTCTTAAAGCTAGAGTTGAGCGGCATATAACAATGCATCATTGACTATAAAGGTAAGGACCCGTCCCTTGTGCCTTAAGCTAGAAGATCTTCTGAGGCCCTCGCTGATGACTTGAAAGAACTTTACCTATATTTGACAGATCATTGGCCTACTTTTCCTAAGAGCACATTCAGCTCCCGTTGTTTTGCTACATGTAAGCCTATATTGACAGTTGTACTTTACCCACTGGTTGCAAAGGACCAGATATTATGGTCAACATGGACAAAGTGCAGATTGGATCCTCTCCTTCGATCACCCTACAAAATATTTGGGATATTATTATTGAACTTAAATCTTGAAGTAAAAAATCTTAGGCAAGAGCTCAAAGACAATGCCCTAGATTTAGGGACTGACAAATTATCCGAAAATCCCAAATCAAAAAAGAAATGGCCGCCAAAATCACTAACCTGGCAGTGGGATCTATAGGTGACACAGAACTTTGTAACATGGATAAAGAAACCATTGATGAAATCTTCAGCAAGCACAATTCTACACAAGACTCACGATCAATATCTTGTCACCCAACCATTGTCTACTGATAGTGCATCTTCACTCAAGTCATTCACAACTACATGTATCACTACGTCAAACCGCTTCGATGCACTTCTAATAGATGATGATCCCATTTATCTTCTTTGATGAGGACTCCATTGCTAATAATCAGCAATCTGGTTCATCTCCAGTTTCAACAATGACCAAACAGTCGTTTTCAGACCAGCTAGTTTCAAGACAGAGTAGTGGTCTGACGTAGCAGCACAGACGTCACCCTTCTTGGTGACTTGATGGTAAAGAGGATTCAGGGACAGAAACTTAGTCGCATGAAATCTGTATCTGTTACTTCTTGCCCTGGAGCTACAATTGAGGCTCAGTCAACATTAATTATGAACGGTGAAGTTAATCCCACCGCTACTGAGCTCATTCTACATGTTGGAACAAATAATAATAATAATAATAATGTGGACTTATATGGCGCACGTATCCACCAAACTGGTGCTCAAGGCGCATTACATTATTACCCCTGCTCATCAGGCGCATAAATCATTCCTGAAACCATCTCAGGTCCCTGGGATACAGCTCAATTGCTGCCATTACAGCGCATATGGGCTAATCAAACACAACAACAAACTCTGCCCTCACAGGTACCCATTTACCCCCTGGGTGGAGAGAAGCAATTATGGTAAAGTGTCTTGCTCAAGGACACAAGTACCCCGGTCGCGGTCGGGATTCGAACCCACATTCTGACGACTCAGCCATCAGAACACAAATCCGATGCACTAAACCGCTCGACTATGGCACTCCATAATACCAGAGACGACCCTGAAACAATCTTGGCTAAATTGGTATCTCTCTGTAATATGGCGCAGAAGAAATTCAACATTAAGACAATCACCATTTCTTCAATCATTCACAGAGTTTCAACTCGTAAAAAGGATTTCTGAAGGATATCTGCTGCTAACAAGCTCATCAGGCAGTCCTGTCAGGACAGAAATAATTTCAGACAGCACCCAAATTCATCTTGGGATTTTCATCACCGAGGCTGGAAATCACGCATGAAACATCAGCCGACGATGTCTCAAGTACCAGTACGGTCGATTCGTTCCCCGACTCGGACCCCCTGTCTTCTCAAGAGTCAGAATGGGCTCGATTCCAAGAACTACATCGCCAGAAGAGACACCATCGATTTATGTGAACAATCCAACTCAAAATTTACATTGTAATTACAGTGAATTGGATAATATTCATAGCCTAGTCAGTAAGATTGATGAACTTCTTATTTACTTAAGCATAGACCATTTGATGTTATTTGTCTGAATGAGACGTTGTGCGATTCCAGTATCTGAAATGTTGAAGTCTGTATAGATGGTTTTCCATAGTAAGAAAAGACAGAACCAGATATGGTGGTGTTGTAGCTATTTATGTGGCTAATGATATTCATTTTACCAGACGACAAAATCTTGAATCTGAGGCATTAGAAAATGTATGAATTGAACTAAAGTATAATAGGAAATCTCCCATTCTGGTTGGTGCTTTTTATAGACCACCGAGTGCGAATAATGATTTCTTTGACAAATTTGACATGGTTTTAACAACAGCCTCAATTGATGAGAACAAAGAATGTGTTTTATTAGGTGGTTTTAACTGTAATTTTACTTATAGCGTGTCAAATACTAATACTTATAACCTGAAATTTTATCCTAAATATTTATGGGTTTTCCCAGATGATCAAATCCTCAACCAGAGTCACCAGTCAAAGTCACATTGTCATTGATTTGATATTTGTAAATAATCCTGGTGTCTTTACTGATAATGTTGTTATTTGTACCATTATTAGTGATTTTTTTTGGACTTATTCAGTTCATTGTTTTAATTGTAAACCATTCTCAACAAGGTCATAAATATATGGAGTCTAGACCATTTAATAAACTGAATGTGCTAGATTTTAATAATGATTTAATTAATGTACATTGGGATGACATGGATGATGTTGAGTTAGCATGGCAAACCTGGTCTAATCTATTTATGGATATTGTGAATTTACATCTTCCACTCTGTAAAAAGAAAATTAGGCACAATGCTTGTCCGTGGATCACAGATGATATTGTTAAACTGATGAAAGAGCGTGATCAGATCCCTAAAGTTGCCGTCAAATACAACTGTCTGAACTTATGGCATGACTACAGGTGTTTAGGTAATAAAGTAACTCATAGGATGCAGAAGCAAAAGTCTAACCACTACTGTGGTCTGATATGTGACAATCTGGGTAACGGAAGAAAAATCATTCTATTTTTTATGGTGTATATGTACTGTGACCTTTACTAAGTGTATTAAGTAATGACCCATTTTTTTTATATTTAGCTTGTTCATACACATGCCTTTTTTATTTTACTTTTACTTTTGACCACGTTGGCTTTATTTATAACTGAATAGGTATATGTTTCTTCTGAGGACGATCAGAGCATACTGATCGAAACGTCGAGTTGTACCACCAGTTCTTTTCAGAACTAATTACTACTCAATTGAGATTCCACATGGTGTCACCGCAATTAGTCTTACTTATATGTTTCTTTATTATTTTTTAAAGATGTATTTATCTACATTTTTTATTATATTTATTTCTCAATATAATTTTACATTTTTAATTCTTGTTATTCTCAGGGCCCTGTGGAAGGGTTACCTTGGTAAAAGATCAGAAATAAATAAATAAATAAATATATAAACTGGCTTCTGACTAATGTATAAAACAGCCTTAAACATGTATAATGTTAAATCCAATCTATTCCCTACTTATATATCTAATGCAGCTGATCTCAGCATCAGGAGGGTTGGTTTACAGTCTTGTGGTATATTTAATATTCTATGCACTTTTCAGAAAGCAGGTGACAAAGCATTTTCAATTGCTGGCCCAAGAAACTGGACCTCAATCCAACATTCAGTTCGCCAATCCAATTCTATAGTTCAGTTCAAATATTTGTTAAAGACTATCTATATCTATGTTGTTGAATTATTGTCAAATCTATCTATGCAGGGGATTGGTTGGTCAATATGAACCCTCTACTGACAAGTCACATCTAGGGATGGGGTAGAGTTTAAATATTTTGGCATTTCACTGGCAGAGCGCCGTCCTGGCTAGGTCTAACCTTGCAATTATCCTATGATCTGTTCTTTTTTTATTTTGTATTTTCTAAACTTGTGGTTGCTTATCCTTTGAGCACTTCGTAACCTTAGGAAAAGGCGCTTTACAAATGCTTATATTATTATTATTATTATGGTACCTGGTATGTTGTAAAGTATTTCATAAATTGCTTGATGTCTAGATCATTCTTCTGTCAAGTCACTTAATTGTTCACTAGCAGTGGTGTAGCAAGTGGGCGGGGGGGGGGGGGAGCAGGGTGGCAAAGTGACCCCACAGAAATTTTCAGACAAACTGGAACAGAAAAAAAACACATTTATTTATACATGGTACTTGTTTTTAAACCACGATGTGATCTGCTTCTCATAATTATTTTATATTGTGGAAGGTGTGGTAATGCCGACGGTGCGAGCTTGGCCGAGTCTCATTCATGTATAGTTTACGCTTGTGTGGTGCGTTCAAATTCTGACAGGTAGGCCTACTCCACAAATCCTGTAGTCTCAGTCCCAGACTGCATGGGGCTCAATCGCTAACATAAAATATAAGGAGTGATGAGTGAGCATAATCAAATCCGGCTGCGCCGCTAAGAACGAGACTACACATCACGAGTTGGTTACGAGCAGTAGACGTACCGACGGTACCGTAGTGCAAACAGCTTTAGCCCAACATGAGAAGAATAAACTTTAAAGTCACATTATCCTATTATATCGACCACTGATGTCGTCTCACAAAGAACAAGCCGAATGTGCTTATTGTAAGCATAAATGTTGACGTGACAAACTGAAAAATCATACGGAATCCAAACACCCAGGCCAGAAAGTTAAAGAGAAAGGATGGCAAGACATATATCATCACTTTTTAAATGGCAGAAAGTACAAGACACCCGGGAGGACATTGGCGATAGTGCAACGTCATTCCAGCCTTCCACTAGCCATGATAGCGACGAAATTGAGCCGCATGTGAAGGCCTGTCTCAGGACAAAGACATGACCGATGCAGATCCTGAGACTGACATTGGCTCGGACGTTGGTCAAACATTGGCGTGAAGCCTCTTCTGGATAAAACCAAAGAATTCCCTACAGACCCTGCATTGTTAACAAAGTGCCCAATTACTCCTGAGCTATAATGTCTCATGGACCTTAAATGACACTTTCGAGTTTAATTGTTCGCGATGAAAAAGGAGCGAGCGTTCCGCTGGGATTGGTATTTTCCTCAACAAAAAAAAAAAAAAAAATGGTATGAAATCATATCGTGAATGGCTTACATATATTCACCCACTACTAATAGTGCTTACTGTTTCCCATGCTGGGGTTTTGCCAACAGAGGTAAAAACTGATTACGAGTCCACATTTGGTGAAAATGGGTTTAAAAATTGGAAAAAGGCAACGGACAAATTCAAAACTCATTAACACACACCAGCACATTGTGAAGCTGTTCATCTGATGATGCAAGCAATACAACGCTTGAAGTTAAGAAAAACAGTCAAAGAAGAACAATTTCATGCCCGTGAAAGATAGGTCAAGCAAAATCGCCAAGTACTCTGTCGCCTTCTTGATGCATCGTTGTATCTCACTAAGCAAAACCTTGCCTTCCGCCATCATCGTGAATCTCTCCCATCCACAAGACAAACTAACAATTAGCACTCACGTACGGGGAAAGGTTCAGAATGAAGGCAACTTTCTTGAATTAGTAAAGCTGTTGTCAAAATGGCATTTTAGCTCACCATACTGCAACAGCACCAAAGAATGCAAATTACCTCAGTCCACATATCCAAAATGAATTCATTGACACACTGGGAGGAAATGTTAGATCACAGATAATAAGTGAAGTAAAAAATGCACATTACTACCATGTCATACTGGATTCTACAATTGATATGTCACATGTTGACCAATTTTCCTTTTGCTTGCGCTATGTGGACGAGCAATTCAATATCCAAGAGAGATTCATCTTCTAAGACACTGACACTCAAAAGAAAACTCTTATATATTTAGGGCTTGATATTCAACTGATAAGATCTCAGTCATATGATGGTGCTGCTAATGTGCGAGGTCATATTTCTGGGTTACAGACTAGAGTTAAAGAAGTGAATAAGAATGCCTTATATGTACATTGTTGTGCACAAAACCTAAACTTGGTTCTTGCAGATGTCTGTGGTAACTGTACCGAAGCAGTCACTTTTTTGGTACTATTCATAAGGTGTACACATTTTTCTTACTCCAAGTCAACCTCGATTGATTTACTTAGAAAGTGCTCAAGAAAAGTTAAACATGGAGAAGACAAAATTACCACGCCTTTGTTAAACTAGATGGTATTGTAGACACGATTGTGTAAAAGCACTCAAAACATTGTACACTGTGCTGTTGTTAGCCTTAGAAGATATTGTAGAGAACAAAACGTGCCCAGAAACAAAAGCTGAAGCTGGAGGTTTTACTGGAATTCTTCAGCAAAATTGAATTTGTTATCATGACTGATATTTGGTTCAAAGTTCTTTGCGAAATGAACACTCTTTCCGAGTATTTGCAGCAAACTTCTTTGCATCTTGTAACGGCAAGTACTCTGATAGATTCAGCAATTGAAAATTTGAAACAGCAAAGATCAAGCCAAGTCTTTGATGATATTTTGAAGGAAGCACGTGCCACAACCACAATCGAAGGGGTGTCTACTGAATTCAAGACCACCAGATAGAGTGTACAAACGCAGACACATGCCTGGTGAGATGGCTCATGATGACCCAATAACAGATCCTGTCGATATTGTTTAGGGTTACTGTATTCTTCAAGATACACGATACACTAGTCGGACAGTCACGCTTTAGTGATTTCTTCAAGATACACTAGTCGGAGAACTACAGTCGCGCTTTAGCGATTTCCAGACTATGGTAGTCCCTTTTAAGTGTCTTATGCATGGACATTTACATGATACTGAGGATTTTGAACACTTTGCATATATGTACGAGAATGACATTGACAATGACCTTGCCAAAACAGAGTAGAACCAGTGTTGCCACTTCTATAAAAGCACGCCAGAATTTGCAGATGATCCTCCAAAACACCGTACAGAAAATGTTGCATAATGATTAAGAAATGGGACATTCATAACGTCTTTCCAAACTTGACATTTTTGTACAGAATACTGGGTACCATTGCGGTATCTTCAGCTGTATGAAGCTGACAAAAACCTACCTCAGATCCACAAGGATAGAGCGAGATTTCTCTGAACAAGTTAACTTTGATTCAGTGATTGACACTTTTAGTCAAATTTCGGTGCGTCGTATGGAACTTGATTATCATCTTTAACAAAACACAACATCTCCATTAGGGTCATTAAATATAGAGATAAAAAAATGAGATACATGCATGTACCTACATGTACTAGTGTTTATTTGTAAACGGTTTTATTGTTATATACTGTTATAACACAGCCAAGAAAGTGATCATAATGTATAAGGTATACCAACAGGATTTTGACATAAGTTCATTTGGATTGTTTATAAACAGAATAATGTTCGTTCTTGACAAATCAAATAAAGAGGGATGTTTTTACTCACGGTTTAGTTGTCCAATGCTGAAACGTAACCAAACCATGAGTAAAACATCACTTTGTATTAGTATATAACATGATTTGCTTTTGCATCTGACTCTAGTCTATAGTGAATGGCTGATATCTTGGGTAGGTGGGTGGGAGATTGTGTATTTCAGTTACTAATTTTCATTACAATTCCTGCAGCGTAAATGAAGAGTAGGGCCTACACATGATGTCATGAAAGATCATATCAGTACAAGTGTTACTTAAACCCTCTGAACCTTAACATGGGGACAAAAATGGCTTTGCCTCCCCCTGCACACTAAGAAGGCTGGCTACGTGCGTGTTCACTAGTGTGTGATACAGATAATTATGTGATAGATTGTACTCTACTTGATCCTAGCTCAGACGCTCCTTCATTCACTTTAATTTGCAGATCAACGGGAAGGAATAACATGGAATCCTCGCAGAAATCTGATAAACAAAGCATGTGTCATCGTGATCATCGGTGACCTCAAACTGATGAGAGAGTACGTTAACGTACTAATTGTTATCCCGACTAGGATGGTGGACAATATGGAAATCAAAAGCTGCAAGATCACTAATCCATCTCTGCTATACAGCACTTGTCCGTTCGTACAACCAACTGTGAACCATACAAGTTATCTTCAAACTTATCTGTTACTTCCCACTTCAGACCTAATAATTCCAATTTCCGTGAACTATACTTCTCCATCTTTTCTCATTGTCTCAAAGGGAACGACTAGCATATGCAATTACACGTTCACTACCGTCTTGGATTTGGGATAAAACAGTACCAAGCACATGGCTTCTGTCTACATCAAGAGTGAATGGTTTAGAAAAATCTGCAAAAGCTAAAACAGGGGTAGTGGAAAGGTTTGATTTCAAGGACTCAAAGGCTGACTGACACTCCTGTGACCATCTACATATAACAAAAGAACTTAGGCATAGGCATTTCCCGTGACCCCACGCGACAATGCCTGCTCATGTGCTCCAAAAATCTACAAAAAAGAACCCCCTAAATATTATTGCACACCCCGTCCGCCCTCCATCCATCCGAATCGGAACTTCTACGTATACGGGCCAGTGGCCATGGCTATTTATATCGCCAAATTGAGTAAACAAAGAAATTTCCTTGATGTTGACTTTCCCTCCGTGATCACACTCTTAATCTTATCCCTTCCTCGTTATATAAAAAACACCCTTTTACCACGTCTACCTTACCATGTCTATCCCCATGAGTTTCTTTGCCCAATCACCCCCTTTTTCTTGCCCACACCCTTCTCTGCCGACTTATACAAGTTTTTATAATATCATTGTGTATGGTGATATTGTTTTAAACTTTTGTACCTTCCACAGGAGACAAAGTAGCACTCCAAAACTTATTTTATTATAACTTTGTTACATTACTCAATTCTGCTAATTCTTTGACACGATTCTTGGCGAGAATCAGTCTCACAGTATTACTTACGGGTACGTGTAAGACGTAAAACGGATGTCTTTTTCTTAAGATTTTTTACTTCTCATGCATTTTCATGAAATAAATTTGAACATGTAAGGGAACATCACCCTCTTTCAAATAGTCATTCCAGAGTTCTCCACTCTCTCACTAGGCTCAGTATTTGGTCAAGCATGACGCACTCTCAATTAAGTGTGTGCATGTCTTTACCAGAGGAAAAAATCCCCCCTAACTGGACTTTACAAAAATGCTACTTTCCCAAAGTCCAAAAGACCTACATTATCGCAAATTAAACATGTTATGACAAGGACAAGATAATGTATGTCTGAAGAGTTTTACTGATGCTACTGCAGCTATGTATGTACATTGTATGTCAAAAATCGATTCTCAAAAAATGTTCCATCATAAAATTTTGCCCTTAAAAATGCCCATACAACAAAAAATCCCCTTGTGCAAGTTATGAAAAGAAAATATAAGTTACTTCAATCTTGATTTACATCTTAAAAAATGATATTAATTACCGTAGCTGTTAACAGTAGCAAAGAAAAAGGCATACATCTTTGAATGTTAGACACGTGTTTGACAGTGTTTACATGTGTGTGTTCCCTGTATACATATGCATTACATAACATGCATTATGAGAAAATAGAACCAGTCTCATGTGTAATTTAACATTTTTAGGCTCTTTTCAAAATATGTCAGTTCTTAGAAATGATTTAATTTAAATAATGTACTTTCAATTGTTATTCCAATTTAAAAAAATAGTTGTATAATAACCGTTTTTCTTTCAAATGCTAAAATGGGTTTATTGTTTTAAATAAATATAAATAGATTTTTATTTTAATAATTTATAATTTGTACAAGACATGAGTGCGCCACCAAGTGCTCATTGAAATTTACCTTATTTCTGAAACGTAAAGGTGGAGTAAATTTTTGCTTATATTTCAAAATGCTCAATGATGACAAGATGTCATCAATCATTTTCTGATAAAGTAAAGTCTGGACAACAATATTATACAAAAAAGTGTTACATATCCCTCATAGTGGGGTTTGGCTGCCATCGCAGCGAGCAGTTTCTGGGCCAACCAATAACCAATGACAACATGTATTTTGTTTTTTTAATTTGGTATATTAGCATAAAAGGGGAGGGTCTGGACCCCTTGACCCCTTTCCTGAGATCCGTCCATGACTGAAATGCATCCATACATAATAATAATAATAATAATAATAATAATAATAATAATAATAATAATAATAATAATAATAATAATAATAATAATAATAATAATAATAATAATAATAATAATAATAATAATAATAATAATAATAATAATAATAATAATAATAATAATAATAATAATAATAATAATAATAATAATAATAATAATAATAATAATAATAATAATAATAATAATAATAATAATAATAATAATAATAATAATAATAATAATAATAATAATAATAATAATAATAATAATAATAATAATAATAATAATAATAATAATAATAATAATAATAATAATAATAATAATAATAATAATAATAATAATAATAATAATAATAATAATAATAATAATAATAATAATAATAATAATAATAATAATAATAATAATAATAATAATAATAATAATAATAATAATAATAATAATAATAATAATAATAATAATAATAATAATAATAATAATAATAATAATAATAATAATAATAATAATAATAATAATAATAATAATAATAATAATAATAATAATAATAATAATAATAATAATAATAATAATAATAATAATAATAATAATAATAATAATAATAATAATAATAATATAATAATAATTTGTTTTACCTTATAAAGTTTCTTAGTACAACCCTGTTTCTCTAATATGATATTTGTTTTAAAGCCTTTTCGACCATACTTGACAATGGAATGACCCCTGGTCCATGAGGGTGCAGTGTGGTCTGGGTTGATGTGGTCAGCATTCCTCCTGAGGACGATCAGAGCATACTGATCGAAACATCGAGTTGTAACCTCCAGTTCTTTTCAGAACTAATTAATACTCAATTGAGAACTTCACATGGTGTCACCACATTTAGTCTTACTTATCCTCTTCACCATGCAAAGCTACAGGTTTTAGCAACATCGATCCTAACCACTGTCCACTCTATCCCTCTCCTCTTCAGGTAGGAAAAGTTCTTAAATTTTTTGCACATGAACAGAAGGTTTAGTAACACAGAAGTATCAAATTATTTGTATAGATTATTTTGGAATGATTTTTTAGTTACTTTGATTTAGGAAATATTTTATTTTGTTAATTTATACTTGAGAAAAGTTTGGGATATTAACTATTTTTCCTGTGTGAGATTTTTATTCATTAAATTTCAGGGATATTGCAAATAAGTAACTAAAGTTCCTGAGAGTTCAGACTTTAAAGGTTATATTTTCTTTAACATTTATATTTGTAGACTTTTCTTAACTTAAAGATTAAACATAAATATTTTATCTTCTAGAATTTGTTTAGAATAGTACACTGGGAAGAACTGGGCTGGACTTAAATTGCCTTGTTATGTTTTTCTTTACTCTGTTTAAATATAGATTAGGTAATGGAGGGCTGAAATTGCCCACAGTTAGGGCTATGCCGGGTATCCGGGTACCCAACCGAAACTGCCATGGAAATGGAAACTACCTGGTTCCATTTTTCGGTTCCAATTACCCGTAAACGACTTTTTAAAATTCGGACTTAACATTTGAGCAGAGCGAACAGAAATCTGTGACTCTTGAACAATGTAATGTTTACACTTTTACAGACAATTATCTTTAAATTCAAGCGATTACGCTCCAATAAAGCCTTTGTAGTACTTTTAGCAACAATTGCCATACATTTTTCTCCAACTGTTTGTGATACATTGTATCGAACTGTTAAGACCGCAAAGGGCGTGGCAGCGGCTGCTTCAAAGAACAACAGCACAGGAGGGAATGTTTGCCTATTGTTTGCAGTTACTGGATTAGTGGGGCTAGTGTATGCCGATCATGATTGGGTAATTTATAGCTTGTTATGAGAATACAGAGACCTGACGTTAACGGCTGTTCGATGTCGGAGATAACGGAATGGACGATGTGTTGCATTACACGAATGAAACATGCACCAGACGGTGCCACATGAGGAAACACGCACAGACAGCAGGCGCAGGCTTGGGTAATGTAACGGCGTGGACTACGGCCTCGGCATGGCAGAAAATATGGGGGAAATTATGAAATGACCCCCCCCCCCCCCCCCACAGAAATGACGTACGACGTCCAGGGATTTCTAAAGCCGGCCAAGACACACTTGGGATTTTTCCACGCTGCCAGGGGTAACGTCCGGATCCGGGGAACCCTGAGGCACCGGCGAACAGTTACAACAAATACAAGAGAGGCGGGCTGAGAGTTATACTCTGATAATGTAAGATTATTTTAGTCCGGGCCAAAATTAGGGCCAAGATCACGTCCTAAAAATCATAATCCAAAGCCAACATGATGACGTACGGGGTATCCTTATTTAGGCGGCAGGGGCGCGGCAGGGGCGCGGCAAAGCGCAAGCACATGAATTGTTTTCCCCCACCTGGTTCCGCCCACATCGCCTTTGACCAATGACATAATTCAACCCGTGTTTTGTGAACGTGAACAACTAACCAGTGACGATAGTGCACAATGACACGGTCTTCTAGTCTCCTGACACAGTTACGTGTTATGTTCAGGTAGGCTGCTGCGTGCGCCCGGTCGTGCATGTGTGTGATCTTTTGTACATTGTACATCATATATTTGTAACTCGGGTTATCAAAGACTTTGCAACGATCAGTTTTATTTCAGAAATAACTTTCAGTAAATACAATACAGGTACTCTATTTCACAAAGAGGTTTTACTTTAATAAAAACGACACAGTAAAGATTGATTTAAGTATGGTATACTCTGTATTATAAAGGTAAATTTTGTTACCATTTACAGTACATGTTTTCAGGCATGTTTTCAACAAAAATGAAAATGGGTATCCGGGTATCCAAAGTTTCCTGATTTTGGGTATCCGGTTCCAAAAAATATCCGAAAACGCACACCACTACCCACAGTAGCTTAGTTTGTTTTTTGGTAATTTTAGCCAAGTGTTGACTTGATAATAAACTGGCCCAGTCTTTTAGTCAAAAGAGAGCTTTAATTATTTGTTTACAGTTACCATGTTTAGTTTATATAGAGTAGGAACAAGGAATTAATATCCTATGATTTATATTTATGGGTTTGTCAAGTATTACTTTATAAAATCTAAGTTTCTAGTTCTGGCAATTCATGATTTTAGGGCGAATTGGCCAGCTGTGATAAGTTTATGTTTCCCTTACAGATTTTCATATTTTTTCGTATTTTATTATTTACTGTTTTACTGGATTTATTATTTTTTTAATTTTAGTTCTTAATTCTTTTACAAACTAAGACTAGTTGGGGTTCTATTATATTCTGCATCCAAGTATAGATTTGATTATGAAGAGGTCAGTCCTCTTATACAGGGCGACTCAAAAAAAAGGTAATCCACAAATAATGGGTTAATATGACCAGGTTATGAGGTTTATGATTATAAAAATGATTGCATCATGAGGTAGGGGCTATTAGCTTTCCATTGATACCATCCTTGCATTCATGCGATCACACATCACTGAGCACCATTGTCTTGAAAATGGACCATCAAATTCCAAAATGTGCAGGTTGGTGAATAATGGGCCCAATGGGCAAACATCCAGAGGAATTGGGCTCATATCCAAACAGAGACAAGATACGTAGGTTACAGGACACACATTTAAATGATTGAAAGAAAACATATCTTATTCATGATAATGATTTTATTTGATAAGATCATTAACCCTTTAGGCAATAACACCTTCCACATGTCCACCTCCTCTCTTCCACATGTCCACCACCTCCTGTCTTGCACATCTCTTCTCACCATAAGCTGGGTCATTGCACAGAATGTTGACTTCGTGGGTGATACGATCCTGTAACTCACCAATATCTTGAGGAGTGGAATAAACTCTGTTTTTCAAATATCCCCAAAGAAAGAAATCACACGGGGTCAAATCTGGTGACCTAGGTGGCCATTCCACGGCATGGTGCAGGGCGATATGCATGCATCGTCGCTGTGGACTTTGTGTGGAGAGAGGTGGACATGTGGAAGGTGTTGGTGCCTAAAGGGTTAATGATCTTATCAAATAAAATCATTATCATGAATAAGATATGTTTTCTTTCAATCATTTAAATGTGTGTCCTGTAACCTACGTATCTTGTCTCTGTTTGGATATGAGCCCAATTCCTCTGGATGTTTGCCTATTGGGCCCATTATTCACCAACCTGCACATTTTGGAATTTGATGTTCCATTTTCAAGACAATGGTGCTCAGTGATGTGGGATCGCATGAATGCAAGGATGGTATCAATGGAAAGCTAATAGCCCCTACCTCATGATGCAATCATGTTTATAATCATAAACCTCATAACCTGGTCATATTAACCCATTATTTGTGGATTACCTTTTTTTGAGTCGCCCTGTATATTTGATTATGAAGAGGTCAGTCCTGTTATAGATTTGATTATGAAGAGGTCAGTCCTGTTACAGTAATCAGTTTGTTTCTTTCTTAAGGAGTACTTTTCTTTATTTCTATTCTCTTGAGTTATGAATTATTTTTGAATTATTTCACAAGAGTTCAAGTTTTGTTAATGTTAATTTCAAAGAAAATTATGTAATCTCCGTTTTATTTGATTATTTGTTTTATTAATTAAAGTGCTAAACCAACATCGATCCTAACCACTGTCCACTTCATCCCTCTCCTTTTGAGCCAGTAATCGAAGGGTAATTTATCCACCCACCCCCATTACACTTGTATCCCCTAAATCAAAATCACAAACTGTAAAGATACCTGTGTTTGTTCAACAATTCATTCCTTGTTTCAGCTCCTCATTCAACCCTGAAAACCCTCCAAGTCTACTGGTACAGTAGACTAGGGTGTAGATGTCAAAGTACTATATTCTACCTGAGAAATCTGAACATGGTCAACAGTAACCTGAATCTTAACTTCTTAGTGTTAGTGAAATTTTCTATGGTTTGAAAAACTCCAGTGCGAGTTTTTGGACGCAAAATGAACCCAGATGTAGAAATATTGTCAACTCTGACCAGGAAGCTGTCACCAGCTGCTACAAGTGTAGATGTTTCAGCCATAACAGTGACAGTAGACTCAGGAGGAATAAAGATGTTTTTTGTTGGAGGACACTCTAGCAATGTCAATGGTCTCCTGCTGCATACTCCCAATCATGTTTTGAAATGACAAAACAGACTTTAAAAATATTGATGAAGACAAATAATCTCTATTAGTTTCATTCATCCATTTGACAAATGGTCATAAAATATTCATGCCAAGCAAGCCTGGAACTTGCCTCTTATGTTCTCTATGTTCTTTGTCAATTAAATCTTTGACAATCAAAATCCCCATTTGCGGAATATTCGTCCATTCACACCCAATTTCAGTTTCAATGAAGCCAATATAAGGAATTTCTATACCATTGGCAGAAGTAATCCTCAACCAGAGAGTATCGTTTTAAAGTTGAGTACACAAAGGCTTAAAAAAGCAAAGGAAACACTCTTCCGTGAGGGTGGACACCATTGAACCATTATCAACAAGACATGTCACCTCTTTACCACCAATTCGGAATACCATTGTTGGACCCATACGAACAAAATTATGCTTTTTAAAAATCAGAACCTACTGAGTCCACTCCATCCCTCTAAACCCATTGGCCTGAATCAACGGGAAGGTCTATTTGTGATGAAGACTTCTCAGTATCTCCCTTCATTTGTTGGATGAGTTCCTGAGCTTCTTTGAGCTGTCATTTGTAACACCTTTCTTTAGTATGACCTAACCCTTGACAGAATTTACATTTAAACTTTGTTTTACTTCTACCACCCTGGTTTTAATTTTACTCGGTTTTCTTCCAAATGTTATCAGGGACTAATTTGGTAACCTCTTCAATCTGTTTGCTGAATTACGTTCATCAGTGTTTGAGTTTCAGATTTAATATTAGCTCTAGCTACATCAATAGATGCCGTTTGTTTCAGGGCAGAACCATCATAAGGCTCATTGGCCTAATCAATATCTAAATAAAGATTTCTTTCTTTACCCTGATTACCAAACTGGTCATGTGGACTTGTGAACATGTTGGGCTTTAAAAATGAAGGCAATACAATTAGAGTCAAGCTTCCCGACAAAGTAAAAACAACTGATAACAAACACTTCGGGAAATCTTCAGTGCTTAGAAACACAATACATTTGCAGTTGGCAAACCCAAGTTTGCCGAATGAAAATTTATTCTGGAGGAACCCTTCTTATAGTATACCTTTGATATGCTTCATTTGCTGACTGAGGCTCTGCTGACTGTGGCTCTAAATGCCGACTGTGGCTCTAAATGCTGACTGTGGCTCTAAATGCTGATTGTGGGTCTAAATGCCGACTGTGGGTCTAAATGCTGACTGTGGCTCTAAATGCCGACTGTGGGTCTAAATGCTGACTGTGGGTCTAAATGCCGACTGTGGCTCTAAATGCTGAGAGAGTATGTTAAAGTACTAATTGTTATCCTGATGACTAGGACGGTGGACAATATGGAAATCAAAAGCTGCAAGCTCACTAACCCATCTCTGCTATACAGCACTTAACATTCTTCAAGTGAGTTAGAGAACTGTTGTCCATTTATACAACAAACTGTGAACCATACAAGTAATCTTTAAAATGATATGTTACTGCCCACTTCAGACCTAATAATTCCAATTTCTGTGAACTATACTTCTCCATCTTTTTCTCACTGTCATAAAGGGAACGATTAGAATACACAATTGTTTACTATCTTCTTGGTTTTGGGATAAAACAGTGCCAAGTCCAGACAGGCTTGTGTCTACATCAAGAATAAGTGATTTATAAAACTATCTTCTTGGATTTGGGATAAAACAGTGCCAAGTCCAGACAGGCTTGTGTCTACATCAAGAATAAGTGATTTATAAAACTATCTTCTTGGATTTGGGATAAAACAGTGCCAAGTCCAGACAGGCTTGTGTCTACATCAAGAATGGGTGATTTATAAAACTATCTTCTTGGATTTGGGATAAAACAGTGCCAAGTCCAGACAAGCTTGTGTCTACATCAAGAATGGGTGATTTATAAAACTATCTTCTTGGATTTGGGATAAAACAGTGCCAAGTCCAGACAAGCTTGTGTCTACATCAAGAATAAGTGATTTATAAAACTATCTTCTTGGATTTGGGATAAAACAGTGCCAAGTCCAGACAGGCTTGTGTCTACATCAAGAATGATTGATTTATAAAACTATCTTCTTGGATTTGGGATAAAACAGTGCCAAGTCCAGACAGGCTTGTGTCTACATCAAGAATGAGTGATTTATAAAACTATCTTCTTGGATTTGGGATAAAACAGTGCCAAGTGCAGACAGGCTTGTGTCTACATCAAGAATAAGTGATTTATAAAACTATCTTCTTGGATTTGGGATAAAACAGTGTCAAGTCCAGACAAGCTTGTGTCTACATCAAGAATGAGTGATTTATAAAACTATCTTCTTGGATTTGGGATAAAACAGTGCCAAGTCCAGACAGGTTTGTGTCTACATCAAGAATAAGTGATTTATAAAACTATCTTCTTGGATTTGGGATAAAACAGTGCCAAGTCCAGACAGGCTTGTGTCTACATCAAGAATGAGTGATTTATAAAACTATCTTCTTGGATTTGGGATAAAACAGTGCCAAGTCCAGACAGGCTTGTGTTTACATCAAGAATGATTGATTTATAAAACTATCTTCTTGGATTTGGGATAAAACAGTGCCAAGTCCAGACAGGCTTGTGTCTACATCAAGAATGATTGATTTATAAAACTATCTTCTTGGATTTGGGATAAAACAGTGCCAAGTCCAGACAGGCTTGTGTCTACATCAAGAATGAGTGATTTATAAAACTATCTTCTTGGATTTGGGATAAAACAGTGCCAAGTCCAGACAAGCTTGTGTCTACATCAAGAATGAGTGATTTATAAAACTATCTTCTTGGATTTGGGATAAAACAGTGCCAAGTCCAGACAAGCTTGTGTCTACATCAAGAATGAGTGATTTATAAAACTATCTTCTTGGATTTGGGATAAAACAGTGCCAAGTCCAGACAAGCTTGTGTCTACATCAAGAATGAGTGATTTATAAAACTATCTTCTTGGATTTGGGATAAAACAGTGCCAAGTCCAGACAGGTTTGTGTCTACATCAAGAATAAGTGATTTATAAAACTATCTTCTTGGATTTGGGATAAAACAGTGCCAAGTCCAGACAGGCTTGCGTCTACATCAAGAATGAGTGATTTACATGTATAAAAACTGCAAAGGCTAAAACTGAGGTAGTGGAAAAGTTTGATTTCAAGGATTTAAAGGTATCCAAACACTCCATGTGACCATCTATTACAAAAGAACTTAGGGTCATGACCTTGACAAACTCCTACTAAGGCATGTAATCCCTTACAAAAAAGTTCTGTAGAAATCTATAGAATGCTGTATAGTGCTCTGAGCAAAAATCTATAGAAACTCAAAAATAACTATATCGAACTCTATAAACTATTCTATACAACTCTGTAAGCTAATGTATAGAATACTATAAATTGTTCTAAATTTTCTATAGAAACAGCTTATTTTTATATATAGAAATTGTATAGAAAAGTGGCCCATTTTTCTATAGAAATTCTATAAGCTCTATAGAAATTGTATAGAAATTGTACAGAAATTGTATAGAGAGATTATGTAGCACACTATAGAAATCGGTATAGAAATTCTACATAATTTTTTTATAGAATTCTAAAGAACTTTTTTGTAAGGGATAAACAAGCTAGCTGTGCAAAATTGGAAACAAATCATCTATAATAACTGGCAACACCCAGGAAAGAGCAAATGTTCTTTACACTACGTGATACTGGCCACTCATCACGGACAGATTTTGTCTTCTCATATTCAGCTGAAATACCTTTCTCTGATAAAACATGACCAAGATAGTGAATCTCTTTGTGAAATAAATGGCATTTCAAGGACTTGAGCTTCAATCCATGTCATTTCAATTGTGTAAATTAATATAAGATCAAGATGCTTTAAATGATCTTCAAAGGTTCTAGAATAGATACAGATGTCATCTAAATACACAAACAATCATTTTCTGATACTCAGTAAAGTCTGGACAACAATATTATGCAAACAAAAGTATTGTATATCCCTCAGTGCAAGACCTTGCAAGACCTGTACAGTAAAAAAAAAAAAGTGTTTGGCTGCCATCGCAGCGAGCAGAATCTGGGCAACCAATAACCAATGACAATATGTATTTTGTTTTTTAAATTTAGAACATTAGCATAATGAGCTCCACCTTGAATTTTGGCAGAAGTACAGAAGAATCGATGAATGGTCACTGTACATACACTGTACATGTCTGTACATATGCATGTACATGAACATACATATTATGGATCCGTGCACATATGTTCACTGTGTGCATGTGCGCTGGAGTTAGGATAGCTATAAGCAGGGCAAAATTATACGACTAAACCATTCCAAGACACCTTGGTCAAGTTGAGGCTTGAACAAGGGAAGGAAACACTCTTCCCTGAGGTTGTTCACCATTGAACCAGTATCAACAAGACATGTCACTTCTTTACCAATTCGGAATGTTACTGTTGGACACATACCAACAAAATTATGCTTTTTTTAAATCAGAACCTATTGAGTCTACTCCATGCCTCGCAACCGATTGACCTGAAGTAATAACGTCTAATGAGCAGACAAAAAATCTTGAATGTTCTATCCTTCTGTCCATTTTCTCTCAATGAAAGCCTGTTGAAACCCAACAGATGAACCTTGGTCTCCAAAACCTCTCTAAGTATCTTAAAACCATACTCCATATTTTTATAGAATAACAGAGTCTAAATTTGACTTCTTCTCTGGCAGGCCCAGTGAGGTGTTAAAAAACAAAATCAGCCTTATCACTTCCTGACAAAGAGTGGGACCTAATATTTACTTTGACATTACAAACTCAATCCTCAACTTTTAAGCAAGAATCAGTTGAACTGGAATAAGATACTAACAACAGAAATGTCATGATAGTTTTTGATTTTGACTCTGTGGTCGTGTCATGAAGTTGGTCTTTCTGACAAGACATCAACAGAAATGTCACGGTAGTTTTTTTATTTTGACTCTGTGGTCGTGTTATGAAGTTGGTCTTTCAATTTCTTTATCTGGAATCTTCTTCAGACATCTCTGTGCACCCAGGGACCAAACTGTCTTTACCCCAGTAGCCATAGTTAGATACAAACTTTCCTGCCCGTTACGTGGAGTGAAAGTTAATACATGTGAAAATATAGCACCGTACAGCACCGTGCAAGCAAGCAAGCAATTGGCATCCATCACCTTAACTTATTCTTTGCTGGCGAGTAGCAGTAAATCTAGCATTTGTGGTGATGAGGTTTGCAGTGTTGCGAGTAGCAAACTGATTGTCTAGTTGCTGTGACGGGAAGTGCAGGACGGAGAAGAAGGGATGAATGAGGCATGAGATGCAGAAACTACAACGGTCTGACACGTACATGTACCTCAACCTCCAGTGTGGGAAGAATATCAAACTACAACCGGATTACTACAATGATTAGCAATCATACACGTTTCACATGTTACACAAAATGCTGCTGTCAAAATAAATCATACAGTGCACCACGCTATTTATGCCAAAGTAAAACAGTAGGAATACACTATATTTCACAAACTGACTTCCCATTCACTGAAAGTAGAGTATATTTTTATACTCTAAGGAAATTATCTCAGTGATCAAACATCTGTCAGGACTGCTTTGATTAAGCAAGAGTTAACAAGTAACAACCACAATCTCTTAAAATTGTAAATAATGTTCTAGATTAGGTTTTGCTTAATATGTGTGGTATTACCAAGGCAGTTATTAATGTTCTGTCTAAATGCTCAGTACTTAATCAGCTAGTGATATATTGTACACAATCACAGCTTCAAAAAAATGTTGTCACAAATCTCAGCTGTAGTGTAAGATTTCAAAATTGGACGGTATAAAATTAGAAAATTAGGCAATAAATTTTTTTGGTTTTAAAACAGCAAAAGTGTCCCAAACACAATTTTCAAAATGTTCAAAGTACACTGTTCAGTAGGTGAATCGGCTTTGGTAAATCAAATACCGTAGATGTCACAAGCCAACAATTCTCCAACACAGGTGTTGTCATCACCATGTTCTGGAAATCCAGGTGTCGCACTCCGTACAGAAGACTGAAGAGTAGGGTAGAACTTAAGAACCTCTTTCTTCTCAACAACTGTGGTTCCAGAATCATGACCTCAATCCACTGACATGATTGTAATGACTGTCGTTTGCCAACTAAAATTTTGTTTTGTTTTGTTTCAAATGCTATTACTAACTATGCCATTTTTGTAACCAAGGTCACAAGGTGTAAGGATGAAGGTACGCAACTAACAAAGATCTTCTTGGAAACAAAAAAAGCTATCTTTATAGTTCTGGTTTATTCAGTATAAAAGAAACTGGTTTGGCTTAATCACAATACTATACTACCGTCAAAACGACAGTCATTACATCATTGGACAAATGACCTGAAATATAACAAAAGATTCCAAGTTAAAATATTGAAGAAACCCATGAAACCCACGATGTTATACTTGATGTGTTTATGCATGAAAATCTTCATTATTCCAGAGCTTCAACTATTTATATTAAACTGAGGTTGAAGGTAGAGGGTGGCACTAGTGAATACTCTAGTTTTCTTTACAGTTCTGGTTTAATCTCACTATTATACATTGTAAATACTCCCATCAAAACTCCTGTCAAAACAACAATCCTGTTCACTACCTCCAAAGTATACGTAGGGTTGAGCTTAAGGGCTGCTCGCGGGAAGCAATCAATCAGTAGTTCCAATTTCTAACAGCTCAAAAAGTTGGAAAATAACCACCTCATGCTTGCTATCTCAACACGAAAACTATTGCATGTGTAAAATCTATCACAGCTATAACTTCCATTGTGATAAAAAAAAGCTTTTTAAATTGAATGCAAATCATGCAAATGTGACTGCATTCTACATGTCATTTGGCGCATGGCTAATTTCAAACTAAAGAGGGCGCTATATGAACATTTTATGGCAAAGTCCAGATGCTATTTACAATGAATTACGTAATTTATAGTCTGGCTGGTCACATATAACTTGCTCAGATTATTCTTTTTATTTATTACAGAATTCATTAAGATATCTCTTTCTATGTACACATACCCAATAGTGGTCCGTTCACTACACCTCCAAAGTAAGGTAGGGTTGAGCTTAACTGCTCACAATAACCAATCGATCTGTAAAAAAATTACTGTATGAATATATAACATTGCACATTTGACAGAAAGATGAATATGCACTTTTCCGATATTGCTCAATATCTCTAATTTCTCTAATACAATACATGTAGTTAGGATACATTCTGATATGATTATTTATAATGTCTCTAAAGTCAGTATTCAATTTTGAAAAGAATGTCGCATCTGACCGCCTCTTTTTAAGTTTTTTTTTTTTTTTTAATTGTAAACACTAACCAGTTAAAAAATTATTCTATAGATCGATTTTTGGGGGTACAGGAAGCGAAAACTATCTTTAAAATCCACTTTTATGATGGTTTTCGGACATTATTTCCCTTTAATTAAAAAAAATCATCCCTTTCAGAAAATAGAAGGATCCTATTATAGTTGCCACTGCACATGTACAATGGCCGTGTTGGTCACTAACGGGAGAGTTGACAAGATCAGACTGACATGACTGAGAGTCAATGTATACCAAAAATGCCCGATTTTTCATGAAATAAAAATCCTGGAATAATTTGAAGTAGGCCTACATGTATATGTCCATCATCATCCATATGTTGTCCACCTTATATTGAATGAGAAAAAGTGGTGGACGGATACGACATTCTACCCGTGCAATACATCAAAAATCATTAAAAGCACACTTGTCTGGGTACAACTTATGCCCCTGTCCCACTTAGGCGATTTTTTAGGCGACTACAGGCGACCAGGCTGTCGCCACATGGTCGCCGGGGTGTCGCCTGTATGGTCGGGAGTAGTCTCCTCAGTCGCCCATAGAGTCGTAGCCTCTTTCTGGTCGCTGCGGGATTTTCAAAATGTTCAAACAATTTCGGCGACAGTGGGTTTGACGCCAATGAGCGTAGCTTGACTTCTACTGACGTAGGTGCTGTCGTAGGTTGTCGCCAGGTGACGTAGGTTGTCGCCGGTGCTGACCTCGGTGAATTCCATTGTCGACTACTATGTCAACCTACGTCAACCTGCGACAGGTACTGGCGTCAAGAGAAGTCAAGTGAATTCTCTTCATTTGTCTTCAGTTGTCGCAGACAGGGTCGTAGCTTGTCGTAGCTTGTCGCGGGTGGACGTTGGTTGACTTCGGTTGTCGTAGGTTGTCGCCTGTGTGGTCGTAGGTTGTCGTAGGTGTGGTCGTAGGTTGTCGTAGGTGTGGTCGCAGGTGGTCGTCCTTAGTCGCGACGATTGGGTCGCCGGATGTCGGTAGCTTGCCGTAGCTTGACGTCGACTAGGTGGTAGGTTGTTGTAACTTGTCGTAGACATTGTCGTAGGGGGGGTCCAGTCGCCAGTTTTTTGGCGACCTGCTACGACTATGACGGTCGCCGGCAGTCGCCTAAAAAGTCGCCCAAGTGGGACAGGCCCTTAACGTTATAGAATGTAGGGCCACACCACTTCTTATAAATTTACGTAATATGACTTTAAAAATACACAACTGCGTTCCTAGGTCAAATTGAGAAAAAGGGAAAAATTGGAGTACACTACATGTACATGTAAATACAAGCTGTGAAAAGGCAATTGGTGTTCGAGCATGGAGGAAGGAAAATCCATGGTTCGAGCAAGAACTTTTTTCCAAAACCCAACTCCCATAATTCATTGCGCGCACAATTCCAATAAATACGATTAAATGAGCCTTTGCGCGCAATGAATTATGGGAGTTGGGTTTGGAAAAAAGTTGTAAACAAACGCACATGTTTGTGCACAAAGTCAATGGAGGAGAAAGGTGGTCGGTCAGAAAATTGATGTTTTTTATGTATTTTAGCAAAATTATGGACATTTTTTTAAAGAATTAGTTAAATTACAACATGTGTATAATTAAGAAAAGAATAATTTTTTAGTCCCAGAAACCACTCAAACAGGATTTCTCAGCTGATTTCAGGAGTGACAGTTATATTCTAATTTGCTCATCGCATTGTACTTTTACTCGATCACTACTAACGGCCGAGAAGCTCTTCAGTTCGGTTTTTGGAACATATTTTCTTTTAGAAATATTATCCTCATCGACAACAAATATATATTGTATATAAATTAAAGGATAATAATAATAATAATAATAATAAAGATTTTTAGCGCGCACATATCCACCCTGCTGGGCGCTCAAGGCGCGGAAACAAAGAAGAAACATTAATACAAACAATATACAATGATAGCATAGGAAAAAAAATTATGTACCGAGATACATGTACCTACAATGCAATTACAAATATACATCATCTTTGAAGAGTTGTGACATAAGATGAGTTTTAAGCATCGACTTGAATCTGGTTATACTATGACAAGATTTGAGTTTAGTTGGAAGATGATTCCAGAGTCTCGGAGCTGCGACAGAAAACGACCTATCACCCCAGTTCCGTTTTGAAGTTGGTTCCTTTAGGAGTGACATGTTGCTGGAGCGCAAATTGCGTGATGGAGTGTAGACTTTAAGCAGTTCAGAAATATAAATTGGAGCAATGTTATTAAAAGATTTGTGAACAATTAGCATAAGTTTAAAACAATTCTCTGTGAAACAGGAAGCCAGTGCAGTTCTTTCAAGATTGGCGTGATATGGCATGACTTTCTGGACAAAGTCACAACACGAGCTGCTGTGTTTTGTATGTGCTGAAGACGAGATATTTGATTCTGCGGGAGACCGTAAAGGAGAGCATTCCCGTTATCGAGCCGTGATGTGACAAACGCATGTATAATTTGTTCAGCAGCACTTTTATTCAAGTATTTCCTAATTCGGCTTATATTTCTGATATGAAATAATGATATGCGAACAATGTTGGAGATATGTGGTTTTAAAGTCATTGTCGAGTCAAATATAACATCCAAATTACGTGCATGTAATGAGGGGGTTATCTGCGAGTCACCAATTGTAACACTTTAGACAATTGCTGACGTGATCCAAATAGAACAAATTCTGTTTTTTCATCGTTCAATTTCAGGAAGTTTTGTCTCATCCAACTTCGAATCTCTTGAATACATTTCTCCAGTGTTTTAATGCAGGAATCGGCAGGTTCTTGAGAAGATTTAAAAGTAATGTAAAGGATGGTAAAAAGGAGAAAACAGTGCCTTGTGTCACTTGCCTTTTTTATATGTTCCTGATATCCAATTGTTATTATTTTTTGTACAGTCTAATTATCGGTAGGAACAACAATTTATTGGCATTTAACAAAAGCTATAATTAATACAATATTAATCCCAAGGGGATTAAAATAGGCAAATCTCACTTCATATCTGATGGGCGGCGATCTGTGTCCCCATACGATCCATGTCTCCAATCTACGATCGGGGAACGTGATGCAGTAATATCAGACGGTCCCAAAACAATATAATAATAAGATAATAATTTCTTGATAAAATAATAGTTCTTGTCTCAACTAGCACTTTGTTTGATTTTAATTATTTTTTTAATGGTTTCTTTTTGGGTGGCAGCAATTTTTATATTTATTTATTTATTTGTTTATTTAATTTTTTTAAATGTTTTTAATTTTACGCTCGACCGACACCCCCAATCTATAATCATCATTAATGTAGGTTTGACCATAATGCTTAATTTGTTTTTTTAAATACGATGAAACTATCAGCAATTTACGCCCATTTTAAAAAGAAAAAATACTTAAAGACTAAAATATGGTCGTCGGACCCGGGGATCAGAAATCAACTGAGAATTCCTCCATTTGCGTAGTTTTCGGGAGAAAAATAAATTCTTTTCTTAATTATAAAAATGTTACTTATAATTTAACTGATTTCTTAAAAAGATTCTCCACAATTTTACTATAATACGTAAAAAACTTAAATTTTCTGACCGACCACCTTTCTCCTCCATTGACTTTGTGCACAAACGTGTGCGTTTGTTTACATTTTTTCCAAAACCCAACTCCCATAATTCACCGCGCGCACAATTCCGATTTAAGGCTTTGAGAACACTTACCAAAAGCAATGGTTGCATTCCTCATGAAGAGATGCCCAAACTCAGGACGAACAACTAACAATTGGCGATACCAAATACTCGCAAAATTGATGTTTGAAGTTGAAAATGACCACCACATGCTTGCTAAAAACTACTTGAATGCCCGAAATCTATCACAGTTTACATAACTTACATTTTTAAAAATTTACATGTAAATTGAACGTATCATGCAAACTTTACTGCATTCCACATGTCATGTAACGCATAGTTAACTTCAAACTAAAGAAGGCGCTATATGCACTTTTAAGCCAAAATCTCAAGTGCGGGCGGCGATTTATTCTGCTAGGGCGCGTTTTCGCGACTGTAACCAGAAACATGCTTGGGCTTTGGTAATTGGTTAGGCGTTTTCGCGAGTTCGGTTGTGCTGCGATGACGTCATTGTTCTGACCAAAAGTGAACCGAAGTTTGTGATCGGTTACGCTTGGTTTCAAGATGGCGGATTGTAAAAAGTAACGAAAGTTTGGTTATAATTATGTGTTAAAACATGATGAAATGATTGTTCGCATACCAGTATATCTTTCAAGTTTATGACTAGCACTCACGAGTAAGTTCTATTTTGACAAAATTTTAATTACACCATATATTTTGAGAAACGTTAATGACTGAACACGTCGCAAACTGAAAACAATTTTCTGGTTACGTTCGCGTTTTCGCGTAGCTATGCCGTCTTGTTTCTGGTCAAGAATATGACGTCAGAAACAAGTTTCTGGTTAGGGTCGCGAAAACGCGCCCCAGGACACTTCGTCAACTATGCATTTGTATACTAAAAATGAATTGTTGATTCTATTTTCCTTTCAAAAAATTCTCTACAACCATGAATTTCTATTAAAAAGAAAGGCTTCTGAATTAATTGTAGTTAAAAAATGTATACAAAATGTTTACAAATTTGTTTAATGAAAATTTTGAAAAACCTATATAGTCTTGTACCGTCGGCCATTATTATATCAAAGTACAAAAAACATACATGCAAATACTTTTCAAAAAATAAATAATGTAACACATGGATACATAATAGTACATGAATATAACAAGTTGGAATGACGATGAGATAGGCCTTAGGAGATGGACGGGGTAGGGATGGAAGGGGAGAGAGGAATGGGGACAAGGACAAACAGACAACGCATTATAAGCTGCCAGGATAGACAAAAGTGTACTCAAACACTGTTGCTCCAAAGTCTGTCAATCGAACCTTGAAATGGAAACATGAAAAAATTATAATATATTTATGTATTCAAGAATATATAAATATTAATAACAATAAGTTCCATAAAGGCAAGTGGGTGAGGGATAACAAGAGATTGTCTTCAGCATAAAAAGTCAACATATTAAAAGTGATGTAATTTATATCTACAAGTTGCCTGGCAGTGTACCCTGAAGTCTGGCTGGTCACATTATATACTGAAGACTTGACATGTTGTATTGTGGAAGAACTATACAATGTCTATCATGCTTAGTAAATGTGTCTTTGCACTCTATATGAATAATAACCTCATCAGGTTGAATATGCCCACGTGATTATTTCTCAACCCATTAGAATGTTTTAACCGTCATTTACTTTAAAATGAAGTGAAAAGATATTTAGAAGATGAGGATTACCTTGATAATTGAGCCGAGACTCTTCCTTTCCGGTAAATGATGAGTAGGTAGACGAGACTGACAAACTGCTGTTAGGTATAGCTCCACTCTCCATCCCTAGAGGATCGCGGCAAGCTGAATGATAAAAAGTAGATTTTTGCTATTATTCGCCTGTAATTGTTAAGAAGCGTCCTACTTCATTGGTAATTATAACAACTGAAACAGACAATTTTATTATCTTTATATACTCTGCCGAGTAGCCAGGGATCAAGTCCCGGTCAGATGCAAACAACCTGGGTAACGGCAGTAGCGGGGATCACACAACTTGGGACACAAACCTTTTACGTGGTTGTACACAAAGTATATTTATATGGAGAAACTGACCTGAAATATTATATAAACGGGTAGCGAGCAAAGAAAAATTGGCTGATGCCGGACTCGAACCCGCGACCTCTCGATTACCGGACGAGTGCTCTACCAACTGAGCTAACCAGCCCCTATGTTGGTGGGCGGTCCACTTATGCCAATTATCTATTGCTCTATGGGGCCAGGTCAGAGGCCAAACCATATCTGCCGAGTAGCCAGGGATCAAGCCCCGGTCAGATGCAAACAACCTGGGTAACGGCAGTAGCTAGGATCACACAACTTGGGACACACAGGCCTTTTACGTGGTTGTACACAAAGTAGATTTATAGGGAGAAACTGACCTGAATATTATATAACCGGGTAGCGATCCGAGCAAAGAAAAATTGGCTGATGCCGGACTTGAGCCCGCGACCTCTCGATTATTACCGGATGAGCGCTCTACCAACTGAGCTTACCAGCCCCTATGTTGGTGGGCGGTCCACTTATGCCAATTATCTATTGCTCTATGGGGCCAGGTCAGAGGCCAAACCATATCTGCAGAGTAGCCAGGGATCAAGCCCCGGTCAGATGCAAACAACCTGGGTAACGGCAGTAGCGGGGATCACACAACTTGGGACACAGGCCTTTTACGTGGTTGTACACAAAGTAGATTTATAGGGAGAAACTGACCTGAATATTATATAACCGGGTAGCGATCCGAGCAAAGAAAAATTGGCTGATGCCGGACTTGAGCCCGCGACCTCTCGATTATTACCGGATGAGCGCTCTACCAACTGAGCTTACCAGCCCCTATGTTGGTGGGCGGTCCACTTATGCCAATTATCTATTGCTCTATGGGGCCAGGTCAGAGGCCAAACCATATCTGCAGAGTAGCCAGGGATCAAGCCCCGGTCAGATGCAAACAACCTGGGTAACGGCAGTAGCGGGGATCACACAAGAAGATCACACATATAAGAAGAAAAAAATGCGTACAACTTTAAGCACACTATTCCCGTTATTTATTGCTCATGGGCAAAATGTAGAAGGTCTATACTGTGAAAATATATGAGATTTCTGACTTTATTAGAGTTGCCTCCCTCCGTGAATGTCTGGATCCGCCCCTATGGAGAGTAATGTCTGCTTTGGGGAAGATCATCGTCCTCTATAATTGTTCAGTTTGAGAACTGTTATTTTTTCCACGTTCACACAATGTTTTATTTCCATACGTCTTCAAATATGCTTATGAGAAGCATTTACAATTATCGTTATTTTCACGTAGCCATGCACCTGGCTCCCACAAGGCAATGCAGTAAACATTATGTGACGTATATGTCTTTTGAGCTGAATATTATCAGGCCAAAAAAGTCTCCGGTTTCTGGTTGCCTCAGACCTGCGCGTCGGCATTTTTAATTTTCTTTGTCTTGCTATAAAAATGATGTACAATTGCAGCCAAAATTGCTGGATCGATTGGATTTCTGCCGTGCTATGTTATACGATTTTTTTCATGTTTGCCCGATTTGTGAGGCCTCTTTTAGCCACCATTACCAAATTTGGTCCCTGTTGGTAAAAATAAAAAAAATAAAAAAAACGAACAAAAACAAGAGGTGCTCGCGCTGTCGCTCGAACACCTAATAAAATAAACCGATCGACGACGATACGAATAATAAATTGGCATTTTAGGACACGTCATAATGGGTATGTCATAAAGAAACCATAAGGAGTTGTCTTTACCCTTCAGTTGAACGTTAAAAGAACAAACTTGTGATGCCACGTGACCCTCAGCATCGCTCGCCGTACAATTAACCACTGTGATGTTCTTGGTGAATTCCGTCCCCGGCATCGGACTGCACAACACGTTGAGTGGCTCGCCGGTGTGGCAAATGACATCGTGGCAATGGGCATAAGTGGCAATGGGCATCGTGTAGATGACTATCGGGTCGGTAGCTATGACATCAGCCTCGGGACAATCTGAAAAGACTGCTCTCACTGTGAATGAACAATTACATACCAAATTGATTACCAGATGTTAACGTTTTAGATTTTTGATTCGTACAAGTTGTTAATTGAAGGCGACATTGAGCGGAAGGAAGGAACGAATTGACCGTTCGAAAAATGTGTGTAAATGCATCCATAAATTCCCTTTAAAAGATTGTCTTACATATCTTAATGTTGAAGGAGCACACTTGTGGTGTCACGTGACCATCAGCATCGCTCGCAGTACACTTAACCATCGTGATGTCTTTCGTGATTTCCGTCCCCGGCATTGGACTGCACAACACGTTGAGTGGCTTGCCGCTGTAGTAATCAGTGGCAATGGGCATCGTGTAGATGACTATCGGGTCGGTAGCTATGACATCGGCCTCGGGACAATCTGAAAAGACTGCTCTCACTGTGAATGAACAATTACATACCAAATTGATTACCAAAATGTTCTTGATTCTTGATACATATTGTTAATTAAAGGCGACTATTTGAGCTAGCAGAAGGGAAATGAATGAATGCATGAATGAATGAATGAATGAATGCATTAGTGTGGTTTATAACATTTGAATGAAGTGTGCACCATTGATAAAGTCTGTAAATGCATCCATAAAAGGGGAGGGTCTGGACCCCTTTCCTGAGATCCGTCCATGACTGAAATGCATCCATACATAATAATAATAATAATAATAATAATAATAATAATAATAATAATAATAATAATAATAATAATAATAATAATAATAATAATAATAATAATAATAATAATAATAATAATAATAATAATAATAATAATAATAATAATAATAATCATAATCATAATCATAATCATAATCATAATCATAATCATAATAATAATAATAATAATAATAATAATAATAATAATAATAATAATAATAATAATAATAATAATAATAATAATAATAATAATAATACTACTAATAATAATAATAATAATAATAATAATAATAATAATAATAATAATAATAATAATAATAATAATAATAATAATAATAATAATAATAATAATAATAATAATAATAATAATAATAATAATAATAATAATAATAATAATAATAATAATAATAATAATAATAATAATAATAATAATAATAATAATAATAATAATAATAATAATAATAATAATAATAATAATAATAATAATAATAATAATAATAATAATAATAATAATAATAATAATAATAATAATAATAATAATAATAATAATAATAATAATAATAATAATAATAATAATAATAATAATAATAATAATAATAATAATAATAATAATAATAATAATAATAATAATTATAATAATAATAATAATAATAATAATAATAATAATAATAATAATAATAATAATAATAATAATAATAATAATAATAATAATAATAATAATAATAATAATAATAATAATAATAATAATAATAATAATAATAATAATAAGGTGGAAGAGATGAGGAGAATAATATCACAGACAGAGGCTAGGGATGATGCTGACGAAGTGCAGGAGGAGGAACTGGACAACGTGGTCGCTGGTGAGCTGGCAAGTTCCCAGAGTGCGGATGAGGTCAGTGGAGGAGTAGAAGAGGGAACAGAAGACTTGACGGAAGAAGAGCTAGAGATTAGGAAGAGGATTGAAGAGGTAATGGTATCGGTAAAAGGGACAGGTAAGTGGAGTATTCCTGCATTGCGCCAGGTCCCAAGGAAAAAGCTGACAAATGTGTCAGCTATGGTAAGTAGAATCATGGGACGGTAAGTACTACTAATCTTTCTGAAATTAACGATCTTGTCTTTGCAGGTGCAGTTGTAGTAGCGGAGAGATCAGGGTAAAATCTTCACATTCACAATCACGACATAAAAGATAATAAACCTTGGTGGAAACGCAGACTTGAGGGCCAAATTAACGATTTACGCAAAGATCTCAGTAGAATAGAGCAAATGGATAGAGGTGCAATGAAAGATTCAGATATGAGGAACAGATTAATGAAGAAGTATCAAGTAAAAGGAAAGGGGATGAGTGTAGTTAAGGAGGAAATAAAGCAAAGGGTTAAGGCGAAGGCTGCGAAAGTAAAGAGGTACGATGACAGAGTCAAGCAGTTTCATCAAAATCGCCTATTCAATACAAATCAACGTAAATTATTCAAAGAAATGGACGGGAAATGTGACAACTCACAAGTGGGCCCAGAGCCAGCAGAGGCAAGGAATTTTTGGGGTGGCCTTTGGGATCAGCCTGGTGATCATAACAGACAAGCAGAATGGTTAGCCGACGTGAAAGACGAGTTAAAGAATGTACAACAACAAGAGGGATTTCAGATTGATGTGAGCAAGGTGAAGAAACAGTTGAGGAAAGTGCCGAATTGGAAAGCCCCGGGACCAGACCAAGTGCACGGATACTGTCTAAAGAACTTCAGTAGTCTTCACGAAAGAATAGCCCAGCAGCTGCAACAATGCTTAGTGCTTGGCAACGTTCCGACGTGGATGACTGAAGCAAGAACGGTTCTCATCATGAAGGACATTAAGAAGGGTAACGTTGCAAGTAACTATCGACCTATTACATGTCTACCCATGATGTATAAACTTCTGACCGGTATCATTGCAGAAGATCTGTATAGCCACATAGAAGATCAGCAGTTATTTCCAGATGAGCAGAAAGGTTGCAAGAAGCGGTCAAGAGGAACGAAAGACCAACTCATCATTGATAAGACGGTGCTAAAGGACTGTAGGAACAGGAAAACTAATCTGGCCATGGCATGGATAGATTACAAGAAGGCATACGACATGGTATCACACTCGTGGATTATGGAATGTTTGGATATGATAGGGGCAGCTGATGCGGTGAAATGTCTTCTAGGTGAGAGCATGAAGACATGGAGAACAAATCTGACGGCTAGTGATGAATGCCTTGGTAAGGTAAACATCAGACGAGGTATTTTCCAGGGTGATTCTCTGTCTCCACTGTTGTTTGTTTTGGCGCTGTTCCCTTTGACGATGATTTTGCGGAAGGTTAGTGCGGGATACGAGATGACGAAGGATGGATGCAAGATTAATCATCTTCTCTTCATGGACGACCTGAAGTTGTTTGCGAAGAACGAGAAAGAGATTGATTCATGGTGCAGACTGTACGGATCTTCAGCGATGACATCGGCATGAAGTTTGGTCTGGAGAAATGTGCTGCGATGACCATGAAGAGGGGTAAAAGGGTACATTCGGATGGAATTGCTTTACCAGATGGCACAGAATTGAGGGCGTTGGGTGAAGAAGAAAGTTATAAGTATCTTGGAGTGCTAGAAGCAGATCATGTACTGCACGAGGAATCGAAAGAGAGACTTAAGAAAGAGTATATAAGACGAGTGAAGAAGTGTTTGAAGTCCAAGCTGAATGGAGGGAATATGATAAAGGCGATCAACACTTGGGCAGTGTCACTAATGAGATACAGTGCGGGAATTGTCGAGTGGACTAAGGCAGATCTAGATGTTGCTGACAGGAAAACGAGGAAAGTGATGACGATATACGGTATGTTTGACTCGAGGTGTAACCGGCAGAAAGGAAAACAAGATCTTTCTTTTCATGCTGTGCTAACGCGAAATAATAATAATAATAATAATAATAATAATAATAATAATAATAATAATAATAATAATAATAATAATAATAATAATAATAATAATAATAATAATAATAATAATAATAATAATAATAATAATAATAATAATAATAATAATAATAATAATAATAATAATAATAATAATAATAATAATAATAATAATAATAATAATAATAATAATAATAATAATAATAATAATAATAATAATAATAATAATAATAATAATAATAATAATAATAATAATAATAATAATAATAATAATAATAATAATAATAATAATAATAATAATAATAATAATAATAATAATAATAATAATAATAATAATAATAATAATAATAATAATAATAATAATAATAATAATAATAATAATAATAATAATAATAATAGTGCAGGAATTGTCGAGTGGACTAAGGCAGATCTAGATGTTGCTGACAGGAAAACGAGGAAAGTGATGACAATGTACGGTATGTTACATCCACGGTCGAATGTCATCAGACTCTATCTACCGAGGTCAGAGGGAGGAAGAGGATTACTTAGTGTATCAGACAGCGTTAACATCGAGAGAAGGAGCTTGCAGTGTCATGTAAGTAGTACTCGGGAAAAGTTGTTGAAGGTTGCGCAGAAATACATGAAGGCACACGAATTAGGTCCAAAGGAGTATAAACATCAAAGAAGAGAAGAAAGAACACGAGATTGGCAGGAAAAACCACTTCACGGCCGATTCCTGAGATGTACCGAAGAAGTGGCAAGTAGCAAGACTTGGCAATGGTTGAGCAGAGGAGAACTAAAGAAAGAAACTGAGGGTCTGATTACTGCAGCGCAAGACCAGTCTCTGCGGACGAATGTGATGAAGGCAAGGATCGGGAAGTCAGATGTCTCTTCTATGTGCAGAATGTGCAATGCGGCGGAGGAGACTGTATTTCACATTGTCAGCGATGCAGAGTGCATGCTCAGACAGAGTACAAAGGCAGACACGACAAGTTGGCCAAGGTGATCCATTGGGATCTGGGTAAGAAAGTACAGTGTCAAGGTGCAATCGAATTGGTACGACCATGTGCAGGAAAAGGTTGAAGAAACGGACCATGTCAAGATTCTCTGGGACTTCAACATCCAGACAGATCATGTTATAGAACATAGACGGCCGGATGTTCTTGTCTTGGATAAGCATGAGAAGATGTGTCATCTTATTGATATAGCTGTGCCGGGTGATAGTAGAGTAGCTTCGAAGGAGAAGGAGAAGGTACATAAATATCAGGATTTAGCGAGAGAACTCCGCAAGCTGTGGCAAGTCAAGGTCAAGGTTATTCCTGTGGTAGTGGGAGCACTGGGTACAATCCCGAAGGCGTTGGAGAAACATCTCAAGAAGATAGAGACATCTGTTAGAGTAGAATTACTACAGAAGGCGGCACTCTTAGGGACAGCAAGGATTCTGCGAAAGACACTCGAGATCTCCTAAGGCTACGGGACGTAGCTTGAGTCGATGTGTAACCGGCAGAAAGGAAAACAAGATCTTTCTTTTCATGCTGTGCTAACGCGAAATAATAATAATAATAATGCCCAGCAGCTGCAAGAATGCTTAGCGTGTGGCAACGTTCCGACGTGGATGACTGAAGCAAGAACGGTACTCATCATGAAGGACACTAAGAAGGGTAACGTTGCAAGTAACTATCGACCTATTACATGTCTACCCATGATGTATAAACGTCTGACCGGTATCATTGCAGAATATCTGTATAGTCACATAGAAGATCAGCAGTTATTTCCAGATGAACAGAAAGGTTGCAAGAAGCGGTCAAGAGGAACGAAAGACCAACTCCTCATTGATAAGACGGTGCGAAAGGACTGTAGGAACAGGAAAACTAATCTGGCCATGGCATGGATAGACTACAAGAAGGCATACGACATGGTATCACGTTCATGGATTATGGAATGTTTGGACATGATAGGGGCAGCTGAGGCGGTGAAATGTCTTCTGTGTAAGATCATGAAGACATGGAGAACAAATCTTATGGTCAATGATGAATGTCTTGGCAAGGTAAACATCAGACGAGGTATTTTCCAGGGCGATTCTCTGTCTCCACTGTTGTTTGCTTTGGCGCTGTTCCCTTTGACGATGATTTTGCGGAAGGTTAGTGCGGGATACGAGATGATGAAGGATGGATGCAGGATTAATCATCTGCTCTTTATGGACGACCTGAAGTTGTTTGCGAAGAACGAGAAAGAGATTGATTCCTTGGTGCAGACTGTACGGATCTTCAGCGATGACATCGGCATGAAGTTTGGTCTGGAGAAATGTGCTGCGATGACTATGAAGAGGGGTAAAAGGGTACACTCGGATGGAATTACTTTCCCAGATGGCACACAATTGAGGGCGTTGGGTGAAGAAGAAAGTTATAAGTATCTTGGAGTGCTTGAAGCAGATCACTTACTGCACGAGGAATCAAAAGAGAGGCTTAAGAAAGAGTATATAAGACGAGTGAAGAAGTGTTTGAAGTCCAAGTTGAATGGAGGGAATATGATAAACGCGATCAACACTTGGGCTGTGTCGCTGATGAGGTACAGTGCAGGAAATGTTGAGTGGACTAAGGCAGATCTAGATGTTGCTGACAGGAAAACGAGGAAAGTGATGACGATCGAATGTCAGCAGACTCTATCTACCGAGGTCAGAGGGAGGAAGAGGATTACTTAGTGTACGAGACAGCGTTAACATCGAGAGAAGGAGCTTGCAGTGTCATGTAAGTAGTACTCGGGAAAAGTTGTTGAAGGTTGCACAGAAATACATGAAGGCAGACGAATTAGTTCCAAAGGAATATAAGAATCAAAGAAGAGACTAGAGCTAATGTGCTTCACGAAGCACGAATATCAGCCCTATAAACTAAATTTAAAATGTAAAAACGACATTTTAAAATTTTTTAAACAAAATTACCACTGCTGACCAATAGGTGACCACTGGCCAAAATATGTGTATTGGACCAAGTTAGGATGCAACCGGCTAAAGAATGTGGGAGAAGAAGCATTTTGTAAATATTGATTAAATGACCACTACTGACCACTAGATGACCATCGGCCAAACTTTATGAAAATCCCCAGATAGATGAAATACATTGAAAATGTGAAAACGACATTTTTATTTTTGTTAATAAAATGACCACTGCTGACCGATAGGTGACCACTGGCCAAAATCTGTGTATTTGAGCAATGAAGCATTGAACCACGTTAGGCTGCAAACGGCTGAAGAATGTGGTAGAAGAAGCTATTTGTAAATATTGATTATAATTAAATGACCACAACTGACCACTAGATGACCATCGGCCAAACTTTATGAAAATCCTCAGATAGATGAAATACATTTAAAATGTGAATAAGACATTTTTGTATTTTTTCATAAAATTACCACTGCTGACCGATAGGTGACCACTGGCCGAAATCTGTGTACACCCCATATGTAGCACATGTTAATGGTGCATCTGTTCAAGTTTGGCCGCAATAGGCCACAAAATGTGGGAGAAGAAGCATTTTGTAAATATTCAGGAAATGACCACTACTGACCACTGGGTGACCGTTGGCCGAAATTTATGAACATGCCTCGATGGCGCATTTATTCCTCCATGATTTGACAAAGTTTGTTTGAAATCGGCCGAATAGTTTTAGAGTTATGGCCATTTGTATTTTAGTCACGTGACCGTTTGACCGAAGAAAGAAAGAAAGAAAGAAAGAAAGAAAGAATTTTTGCATTACAATATATCAGCCTGCTTCGCAGGGGCTGATATAACTAGAGCTAATGTGCTTCACGAAGCACGAATATCAGCCCTATAAACTAAATTTAAAATGTAAAACCGAAATTTTTATATTTTTTTTACAAAATGACCACTGCTGACCAATAGGTGACCACTGGCCAAAAAATGTGTATTCGAGCCAATGAAGCATTGGACCAAGTTAAGCTGCAATCGGCTGAAGAATGTGGTAGAAGAAGCTATTTGTAAATATTGATTATAATTAAATGACCACACTTGACCACTAGATGACCATCGGCCAAACTTTATGAAAATCCCCAGATAGATGAAATACATTTAAAATGTGAATAAGACATTTTTGTATTTTTTCATAAAATGACCACTGCTGACCGATAGGTGACCACTGGCCGAAATCTGTGTATACCCCATATGTAGCACAGGTTAATGGTGCATCTGTCCAAGTTTGGCCGCAATAAACCACAAAATGTGGGAGAAGAAGCAGTTTGTAAATATTCAGTAAATGACGACTACTGACCACTGGGTGACCGTTGGCCGAAATTTATGAACATGACTCGATGGCGCATTTATTCCTCCATGATTTGACAAAGTTTGCTTGAAATCGGCCGAATAGGTTTAGAGTTATGCCCATTTTTATTTTGGTCACGTGACCGTTTGCCCGAAGAAAGAAAGAACTAGAGCTAATGTGCTTCACGAAGCACGAATATCAGCCCTATAAACTAAATTTAAAATGTAAAAACGACATTTTTATATATTAAAAAAAAAAAGACCACTGCTGACCAATAGGTGACCGCTGGCCAAAATCTGTGTATTCGAGCCAATGAAGCATTGGACCAAGTTAGGCTGCAATCGGCTAAAGAATGTGGGAGAAGAAGAATTTTGTAAATATTGATTAAATGACCACTACTGACCACTAGATGACCATCGGCCAAACTTTATGAAAATCCCCAGATAGATGAAATACATTGAAAATGTGAAAACGACATTTAAATTTTTTAAATAAAATGACCACTGCTGACCGATAGGTGACCACTGGCCAAAATCTGTGTATTCGAGCAATGAAGCATTGGACCAAGTTAGGCTGCAATCGGCTGAAGAATGTGGTAGAAGAAGCTATTTGTAAATATTGATTATAATTAAATGACCACAACTGACCACTAGATGACCATCGGCCAAACTTTATGAAAATCTGAATAGATGAAATGCATTGAAAATGTGAATAAGACATTTTTGTATTTTTTCATAAAATGACCACTGCTGACCGATAAGTGACCACTGGCCGAAATCTGTGTGCACCCCAAATGGGACTCGAGTCAATGAAGCATTGGACCAAGTTAGGCTGCAATCGGCTAAAGAATGTGGGAGAAGAAGCATTTTGTAAATATTCATGAAATAACCACTGCTGACCGATAGGTGACCACTGGCCGAAATCTGTGTACACCCCATATGTAGCACAGGTTAATGGTGCATCTGTCCAAGTTTGGCCGCAATAGGCCACAAAATGTGGGAGAAGAAGCATTTTGTAAATATTCAGTAAATGACCACTACTGACCACTGGGTGACCGTTGGCCGAAATTTATGAACATGCCTCGATGGCGCATTTATTCCTACATGATTTGACAAAGTTTGTTTGAAATCGGCCAAATAGTTTTAGAGTTATGGCCATTTTTATTTTAGTCACGTGAGCGTTTGCCCGAAGAAAGAACGAATTTTAGATTACACTAGAGCTAATGTGCTTCACGAAGCACGAATATCAGCCCTATGAACTAAATTTAAAATGTAAAAACGAAATCTTTATATTTTTTAAAACAAAATTACCACTGCTGACCAATAGGTGACCACTAGCCAAAATATGTGTATTCGAGCCAATGAAGCATTGGACCTAGTCAGGTTGCAATCGGCTAAAGAATGTGGGAGAAGAAGCATTTTGTAAATATTGATTAAATGACCACTTCTGACCACTAGATGACCATCGGCCAAACTTTATGAAAATCCCCAGATAGATGAAATACATTGAAAATGTGAATACGACATTTTATTTTTTTTTAAATAAAATGACCACTGCTGACCGATAGGTGACCACTGGCCAAAATCTGTGTATTCGAGCAATGAAGCATTGGACCAAGTTTGGCTGCAATCGGCTGAAGAATGTGGTAGAAGAAGCTATTTGTAAATATTGATTATAATTAAATGACCACAACTGACCACTAGATGACCATCGGCCAAACTTTATGAAAATCCCCAGATAGATGAAATACATTTAAAATGTGAATAAGACATTTTTGTATTTTTTCATAAAATGACCACTGCTGACCGATAGGTGACCACTGGCCAAAATCTGTGTATTCGAGCAATGAAGCATTGGACCAAGTTAGGCTGCAATCGGCTGAAGAATGTGGTAGAAGAAGTTATTTGTAAATATTGATTATAATTAAATGACCACAACTGACCACTAGATGACCATCGGCCAAACTTTATGAAAATCCCCAGATAGATGAAATACATTTAAAATGTGAATAAGACATTTTTGTATTTTTTCAAAAAATGACCACTGCTGACCGATAGGTGACCACTGGCCAAAATCTGTGTATTCGAGCAATGAAGCATTGGACCAAGTTAGGCTGCAATCGGCTGAAGAATGTGGTAGAAGAAGTTATTTGTAAATATTGATTATAATTAAATGACCACAACTGACCACCAGATGACCATCGGCCAGACTTTATGAAAATCCCCAGATAGATGAAATACATTTAAAATGTGAATAAGACATTTTTGTATTTTTTCATAAAATGACCACTGCTGACCGATAAGTGACCACTGGCCGAAATCTGTGTACACCCCAAATGGGACTCGAGTCAATGAAACATTGGACCAAGTTTGGCTGCAATCGGCTAAGAATGTGGGAGAAGAAGCATTTTGTAAATATTCATGAAATGACCACTGCTGACCGATAGGTGACCACTGGCCGAAATATGTGTACACCCCATATGAAGCACAGGTTAATGGTGCATCTGTCCAAGTTTGGCCACAATAGGCCACAAAATGTGGGAGAAGAAGCATTTTGTAAATATTCAGTAAATGACCACTACTGACCACTGGGTGACCGTTGGCCGAAATTTATGAACATGCCTCGATGGCGCATTTATTCCTCCATGATTTGACAAAGTTTGTTTGAAATCGGCCGAATAGTTTTAGAGTTATGGCCATTTATATTTTAGTCACGTGACCGTTTGACCGAAGAAAGAAAGAAAGAAAGAAAGAAAGAAAGAAATTTTGCATTACAATATATCAGCCTGCTTCGCAGGGCTGATATAAAGAACTAGAGCAAATGTGCTTCACGAAGCACGAATATCAGCCCTATAAACTAAATTTAAAATGTAAAAACGAAATTTAAAAAGAAAATTACAAAATGACCACTGCTGACCAATAGGTGACCACTGGCCAAAATCTGTGTATTCGAGCCAATGGAAGCATTGGACCAAGATTACGCTGCAATCCGGCTTGCAGAATGTGGTAGAAGAAGCTATTTGTAAATATTGATTATAATTAAATGACCACAACTGACCACTAGATTAGATGACCATCGGCCAAACTTTATGAAAATCCCCAGATAGATGAAATACATTTAAAATGTGAATAAGACATTTTTGTATTTTTTCATAAAATGACCACTGCTGACCGATAGGTGACCACTGGCCGAAATCTGTGTACACCCCATATGTAGCAGAGGTTAATGGTGCATCTGTCCAAGTTTGGCCGCAATAGGCCACAAAATGTGGGAGAAGAAGCATTTTGTAAATATTCAGTAAATGACCACTACTGACCACTGGGTGACCGTTGGCCGAAATTTATGAACATGACTGGATGGCGCATTTATTCCTGTATGATTTGACAAAGTTTGTTTGAAATCGGCCGAATAGTTTTAGAGTTATGGCCATTTTTATTTTAGTCACGTGACCGTTTGACCGAAGAAAGAAAGAAAGAAAGAATTTTTGCATTACAATATATCAGCCTGCTTCGCAGGGGCTGATATAAAGAAAGAATTTTTGCATTACAATATATCAGCCTGCTTCGCAGGGGCTGATATAACTAAGAGCTAATGTGCTTCACGAAGCTTTAACGAATATCAAGCCACCTATAAACTATATTTAAAATGTAAAAACGACATTTTTATATTTATTTTACAAAAATGACCACTGCTGACCAATAGGTGACCACTGGCCAAAATCTGTGTATTCGAGCCAATGAAGCATTGGACCTAGTCAGGTTATCGGCTAAAGAATGTGGGAGAAGAAGCATTTTGTAAATATTGATTAAATGACCACTTCTGACCACTAGATGACCATCGGCTAAACTTTATGAAAATCCCCAGATAGATAAAATACATTGAAAATGTGAAAACGACATTTTATTTTTTTTTAAATAAAATGAGCACTGCTGACCGATAGGTGACCACTGGCCAAAATCTGTGTATTCGAGCAATGAAGCATTGGACCAAGTTAGGCTGCAATCGGCTGAAGAATGTGGTAGAAGAAGCTGTTGTAAATATTGATTATAATTAAATGACCACAACTGACACTAGATGACCATCGGCCAAACTTTATGAAAATCCCCAGATAGATGAAATACATTTAAAATGTGAATAAGACATTTTTGTATTTTTTCATAAAATGACCACTGCTGACCGATAAGTGACCACTGGCCGAAATCTGTGTGCACCCCAAATGGGACTCGAGTCAATGAAGCATTGGACCAAGATTGAGCTGCAATCGGCTAAAGAATGTGGGAGGAGAAGCATTTTTGTAAATATTCATGAAATGACCACTGCTGACCGATGGGTGACCACTGGCCGAAATCTGTGTACACACCCCATATGTAGCACAGGTTAATGGTGCATCTGTCCAAGTTTGGCCGCAATAGGCCACAGAAATGTGGGAGAAGAAGCATTTTGTAAAATATTCAGTAAAATGACCACCTACTGACCACTGGGTGACCGTTGGCCGAAATTTATGAACATGCCACGATGGCGCATTTATTCCTCCATGATTTGGACAAAGTTTGTTTGAAATCGGCCGAATAGTTTTAGAGTTATGGGCTATTTTATTTTAGTCACGTGACCGTTTGACCGAAGAAAGAAAAGAAAGAATTTTTTGAATACAATATATCAGCCTGCTTCGCAGGGCTGATATAAAGAAAGAAAGAAAGAAAGAAAGAAAGAAAGAAAGAAAGAAAGAAAGAAAGAAAGAAAGAAATAATTTTGCATTACAATATATCAGCCTGCTTCGCAGGGCTGATATAAAGAAAGAAAGAAAGAAAGAAAGAAAGAGTTGTAGCATTACAATATATCAGCCTGCTTCGCAGGGCTGATATAAAGAAAGAAATAATTTTTGCATTACAATATATCAGTCTGCTTCGCAGGGCTGATATAAAGAAAGAACACGAGATTGGCAGGAAAAACCACTTCGCGCCGATTTCTGAGATGCACAGAAGAGTGGCAAGTATGCAAGACTTGGGAATGGTTGAGGAGAGGAGAACTAAAGAAAGAAACCAGGCTCAAGACCAGGCTCTGCCGACGAATATAAGAACATAAGATCTTTCTTTTCATGCTGTGCTAACGTGAAATAAATAATAATAATGCAAATGCATTCAGTTTGGTTTGTATGTATTCTAATGTGCCCCTCAGCATCGCTCACCGTACAATTAACCACTGTACTGTTCTTGGTGAAATTCGACCCCGGGATTGGACTGCGCGACACCGTGAGTCGTTTACCGCTATTACCATCGGTGGCATTGGGGATCGTAAATTTGACCATCGGGTCGGTGGCAATGATATCGGCATCGGGGCAACCTGAAAACACTGCTTTTGGCGGTTCTGTCACAGAAAAAAGGAAAATATTCTAGATTCAAAATGAAGTCTCTTCACGTCATCTAATCTCCCAAGTCAAAATTGACACGAAAGGGCTCTTAAAGTGCCAGCCTCCCTGTTTGAGTAACTAGGTCAGAGAAAACTCAGCTGACATAGAACTGGTTTAGAAAGAGGTCCTGACCTGGATTAAAGGGTCAGTCGACTCTATCTGACTTAAATATGGGTGCTGCACATGCGGATCATTTTTCTGGGTCAGGGTCTGATTTGATTCAGCCCGTCAATGACTTAGCTATACAATGAATATTTTTGAGTGTCTGTGGAACAAAATCCACATAGACAAGGACGGGATTTGAACACCGAGCTTGCCCGATGGCGAGAGGTTGGCCATAGATCCCTAGCAGAGGTACCTGAATTTATATATGCTTGTTGATGGGGAATTCTCGCGTCGGGAAATCGAACGTCAAAATCAAAATAGTTTCCGAGTTAAGGCCGGTTCATACTTTCGCATATATTCGCGAAAGCGAATGCGAAGCGAAATTCGTGACGTCGACCATTGTTCACGGTAAATATTTGCGGCGAAGGTTCGCAAAAAGTTGAACACATTTCAACTTAGGCGAATCATTCGCTACGGATTTGATGACGTAAAATTCGATTCGCATTCGCTTTCGCGTGAATTATGAACTAGCCTTTGGTCTGACCTCCAAAATGGGTCTAGCAAAATGAAGTGGACCCTTTTCAGGGTAAATTTTGTTTGTGCATAAGTGTGACAACCTACTCATCAAGGCGATACTAGGGAGCATGGGACTACCTAGGGCTACACAAAGGCGAATCAGCCTGAAGCTAGTAGCACTGGACACCAATGAATTGCAAACATAATGGCGACCTTGGATGACACTGAGGCTAACTATGCCATCCTGATGCTACACTGGATAAGACATAATGATGTCAGCTTGAAATACACTGAAGTGAATTAGAGAGAACCATGGAAGAACCATAGATAACTTAGTTACATTGAGGCGAATAACACTGCAGGTGGATATCATTGAGGCAAATTATAAAACATTGAAACGACCGGAGAAAACTGTAAACTCTGAGGAGACGCTGGATAAAAAATAAAGTGAATTGGGAAAGCTTCACGCAAAGAGGCTAATTAGGATAGACTGATGCGACTTTGACGAGCAGTGAAATGAATTAAGAAAGGTGGGACGACCTTGAATAGCACTGAGGATACTGTGATCTTTTTAATATTAAGGAGGCGAGTTATGAGAGCTTGGGGACATTGAGATTATTGAAGCTTGAGACGAATAATTAGATCGGTGCGACATTCCGTGAGATAAATATTTCCTAAAATCTAAAATCATTTTTGTCGGGGGGTAGGACAGATGATGTTCAAGAGGCAGTCATTGGAATTGACCTTTGAAAAAGAAATTGTACACCACTGGGGCATATATCGACCTGTTTGTTTCTGGGCACATGTCCCTGTTACATTATGAAGATGCATGCATCGCTATTGTTTGTTATTGTTGCAACCGATGATTAGTTTTATCTAATCTTCACGAAAGAGTGAAATCAGAACAAAATGTTTTTACAAAATAATTGTCTATATGTTGATAAAATTTTTACGTGGGGTTATAAACAATTGATTAAACCTGCACCTGCACCGACGATGTGTATAGCGCTGCATACTCGAACCCGACCTCCTGCTTACTAGTGCAGACGTCTTAAGCCGTGTCCACACTGGACTTTTTTTTGGGAAGGTTTTACCGAGACGATGGTAAATGAAAAATGGTCAAATGTAACCTCTGTCCGCACTTCTGGACTTTCGACACGGGAAAAATTTACCGAGACCGTGGTAGAAGTAACCGAGCTGTCAGTATAATGACCGAGGGGGCTTTGCGTGACCTTTCACGTTGACCCGATTGACCAACAACGCACAGAAACTTGCTACACATGCCATGCATTAAATGCGCCCGTCCTGCCCCCCTCCCCACCGCACGGTGAAACAATGCAAAGCGCATGCGTGTGATACAACTGTGGCACGACCTTGCGCCAGACCGGATGTACGCTTTCCTGAGCCGCTTTTACCGACTCGCACTGTCCGCACTGGACTTATCGTCTCGGGAAAAGTTACCTGGGTTAGTTTTCCTGGGCAGTTGGCTGATAAAAGTAACCGCTGACTCAGGAAAAAGTAACTGAGAGTGAGGGTAAATGTCCCAGGCTGTCCGCATGGGAAAAGTACCCATCGTCTCGGTAAGTTTTGCCCAAAAAGTCCAGCGGCGAAAGTGAGCACGGCTTAAAGCTGACAGTCACACTCACGATCTGGCGTTACGATTGTCCATTCGCATGACCACGATTAAAAAAAATTAATTTCATCCATTGCCATACGATGTATATCCGTGGAACTTTCACTTCTACATGATTACACACAAAGACTCAATTGAAGGTTCCACAACGTATGACCCTCGGATTCTGCCTCCAATCATTCTCCATTCGGAAACACGTGAGATTGTGTATTGTCTGGTAGGAACATACCACGCATTTAAAAGCATAAACAAAGCAAAGTGATTACGATAATCCCTATGCTATATTTTTCAAGCACTCTACCCGCAACAATCTCGCTGTAGTGTATTTGGTGGTACTACGCGCGTAGGTCACGCTTCTCACGGACGCAGCGCAATTTTTCTTCGTATTACCGCAGCTTTAGCGTTGTTTTCACTCACTGCAGGCTGCAATGGCGGGACGAGGCCGTCATCTGCTAAGTTCCTTCTGAGGACGAATCCTTTTTCACGCTAGAGAAGGATATTGCGGTTGCACAGCAGGCAAGCACTAGCTCCAAAATGCCGACCAAGATTGCACGAAAGCGCGTCACTAAACGCAAATCTGCTGCTTCGAGCCATGCCTCGGCGCTTGGACCCATCGGCGACTGTACCGGACGGTAACTTTGCAAGCCACTGTAAGCCAGCTGCAAGAAACGACGTTGCTTCTGAAGCGAATGCGTTCACCGTTTGCTTCAGCAACAGCGCTCAGGGCCACTCAATAGTGTGGCACATCTAGGAGAAGCTGAAGAGGGCGAAATTTCAGACCTGAGTCAATAATGTTTGGACAACCTGGTACCCGAAAGGGGCAATGATGGTTTTTACGGGCACTAAAAATTGAAATCTTTAGGATGAAAAATTTTCAGATCGCACTTTGACGCCCTCTTTTCTGGGCAAGAGGGTGATCACTCACTACAATTATTTGGTCTCTGACCAAAAAATGACGAACAAGTGGGCCCAGCCATTAATGAACATTTGGCTCAAACTGTGAACGCCTTAATCAGAGGCAAAATTCAATCTGAAAAGCTCTCAACGAAAAGTTGAAACTTTATAATAAGCCAGAAAACCGTACAAACATGTGCCTTATTCGAGTTAATCCAGAAATCTGGTCAATTCTGAACCGGCAACACGGTCACATGATGCCAAGCTACAAAAGATTCAAAATTCTTTTTGTTCACGGATCTCAGCCATTTCCATGGTAGCAGACGAGCCCGAAAGCTCCGGTTAAATACCCGGCCAATTCGGCCAATCTTCTTTGTTAAATTTGCGTCGACGTGACGCAATTCGCACCAGATTTGAGCCCGAATTTGTGCTTGTATTGTCTGGTAGGAACATACCACGCATTTAAAACATAACAAAGCAAAGTGATTTCAACCCTATGCAAAAATAAGCTCAGCTCCCCGCACAATCGCAGTGTTTACCAAATTGCATACTACGCGCGTAGGTCACGCTTCACGGACGCAGCGCAATTTTTCTTAATATTACTGCAGCTTTAGCGTTGTTTTTCACTACTGAGCTGCAATGGCGGGCAGGCCGTCATTCAGTTACTCAACTACGAGGACGAATCCTTTTCACTATGATTGCACGAAAGCGCGATCACTACGCAAATCTGCTGCCTTTGTTTGGGGAACGACTTGGCTCATTCATGCAAAGGTATTCAGGATGCCAATATACTGGATCTAAAGCACAGGTACGGCAATCTGATAGCGCAAACAAAAGAAGCTATTCACGCAACCTGCTATCACGCTCTTTGGGCGATTGAGCGTTATGGGTACCTGTTTTTTTTCTGCGGAAGCAAGAATTTGCCATCACTGCGATATTTCAGCCAATCATGATGTCTTATACATACATTCGTCATCTTAAATAACGTGCCATGTGATTGGCTGAAATATTGTGGGATGGCAATTTTGTTTGTAGAAAATGGCATCGCTTATTTGGTATCGAGAACTAATTACCAGTTCAAACCATATGTATCATGGTTCCTTGATCCTGAGGCAGTAACTTGTGATGCATTTTCATTCTCTTGGGAAGATGTAAATAATTTTATGCTTTTCCTCCATATTGTTCTCATTGACATAGGCTCGCAAGAAAATTAGAGGCACGACAAAGGCTACCGAGGCATTCTGGTATTCCCGCTCTGGCAGACGCAACACTGGTTCTGAGGTTGGCAGACTACTGGATAACACATCCAGTAACGTCATCCCAAGAGAGCCAAGACTGCTCTACCTACCACACGCTCCAGAGCGTCCACATCCGATTAAAAACTAGTAATGACAGCTGCTGTCTTGGTTGTCAGGCGATCAAAGCTCGAGACAACAGGCCTTTTCACAAAGAACTATTAACATCGCATCATGCAGGCCTGGAAACCAAGTACGCAAAAACAATACTATTCAGCCATGTATCCAAATGGCTTCACTTCTACGCTCAATGGACATTGCATCCAATTCCTTGCTCCTTTGCTAAGCTCCCGGCGCATTGGACTTTCTCGCCTCACTGGTGGATCAGGGTGTACAGTACAGTACTATAAACAGAGCAAGAAGTGCCTTATCAGCTTTATTATACACCATCAGGGTATGTTATCAGCTTTATTATGGTCAACATCAGACTCTGTTAAGTTTGGGTCTCACAATAATTGGTGGTGACACGCTTTTATGCGTGTGGGGGTATTTAACCTTAAACCACCACTACCTCAGATATTCCCACATTTGGGATGTTGGTCAATTACTTGCTTATATAGGTAGTTTTAGAGCCTGTGTACAATCAATAAGTCTCAAACTTTTGACCTTAAGCTTATTTGTTTGAGTTACACTAACCACAGGTCAGAGGACACAAACGTTGTCCTTATGTGAGGTTTCCAACATGGTGCTTTCAAACAAACAGGTTAAGATTAACATCACAAAACCAATAAAGACTTCCTAAACCAGGCAAGCCTCTCAGCCAGTTTTAATACTTTCAGCTTACCCACAGGATAACAAACTGTGTGCAATCTCAGAACACTGTTAGAGTATTTAAAACGTGCAAATCCTATTTCGTAGGAGTCGTTCGTATGATATATCACAGCTAGTCACAGGAACATCCGTCTTTCCAACCCTCGATTGTTCTATTGTCGAGTTCACTATGCCAGCAGCGCCGTGAAATTTACATCAATGAAGAACGAGCTGATTAAATGTGGAACATCAACTGCTTTCCTCGTAGTGTGGGCCGGAAACGGGTCATGCCGGCTAAAGTTGACAACTCGATATCATCTGCATGATGTAAGGAACATTCACAACGTCCGTAGGAGTAATAAGCTCTTCATAAAGTTTTTTTTCACTCCGCATCAAGGGAGTGGTGGTCCTTCTTACCATTGCTCGATGGTTGAAACAACTTAACTGAAGCAGGTATAGATACGCCAGTTTTACAAGGCACATAGTTTACGGTCTGCTTCAACGTCTGCAGCTGCTAACAAAGGGGTCCCCAGTGGATTTTATATTACAGACAGCAGGTTAATCAACAGCGAAGCAACCTTTACTAAATTTTTATAATAGAAGGGAACCACAAACGAGCTTTATGCAATATGGCGGAAATAACAATACCTCTATAACTTATTAATTGCAGGGCAACAAGATGAGTGCCAATTTAATGATATTCAAGCAATGGTTGATTGGTCCGAGGTCATTGGACAAAGTTTGAGTCGCAAAACGAGTTATGTAAACTTAAAGGTGAACAAAAAAAAGAATTTAAACACAAATATAAAAAAACAATTTTTATTGTTGCAGTCTTTTCTTATAATTTGTTTGATTAAAGAGTAGTTGAACCTATCAAACTTATGTAAAGTGACTGTAAATCGACCAATGAGGGTGCAGAGTACCTCCAAATTTGATTCTCCATGATTTGGAATGGATTTTATCTTTCTCGATGTGTGTTACGCTAATTATCTTGAAATTAACAAGTTATGACAATGATTTAATTTTCTGGCAGGTGTATGAACATGTTTTTCCCAAACGCACATTACACTGGCCAACTTAAAACTCTCACGTGCGTTCCGAATGGAGATAATTTGTGAGTAGAATTTTCTAATTAATGAACAGTGAAACGAAGTTTGATTGAGATTCTGCTAATCTTTTACCGAAAATGAGGTCACGTGACCTCCCTCCGACTTTTACCATACTAAATACATTGCATTTTGCGAAGTATAAATTGGCACAAATTAAAGAGGTTGTATTACTAGATATGGGAACCCACCTTATTTTGTTTCGGTAAGTGGGGCCAATTATTGATTAACAATAACTTTTAAACACTGGCGAGATTGTTGGGAGAGTGCTTATATAGCATACAGGGTCGTAATCATTTTGCTTTGTTATGCTTAATGTGCGTGGTGTTCCTACTAGACAATACAATCTCACGTGATTCCTCTATTGGTCAGTGAATTCAGCCAGGAATCCCAACTTCAAACTTCTGTTTCACTCGTTTAATTGGGAAATTATACAACGGTGCTATAAGGTATTTACTAGGTATGCGTAACGACTACCCACGGATAATCCCGTATACACAGCGGATTGACCACGATATTACTAAAGTTCACAAGACCTGACCACGATTATACACGGATGTAAAGCGATTGGTTAACGATTGCTCAACGATTGCACAGCGATTGTTCAACGGATGTATAGTCGATCTACGTGACGATTAAGCCTATAATACAGCCATTTTCGTGAAATCGTGATTGGTCGTGATAGATCGTGATAAATCGTTATGAAATCGCTATGATCGTTGTGTAATCTTACTGCAATCGTCGTATAAATCGTTGTCATACTCTGGGTCATCCGTAGTGTAATCTTAACATTCGCAGTGTATCCATTGAGCATCCGTTGTGTATCCTGTGTACACATCCCTTAGTCATAATAATGGCCTTCCTGTGTGCATCCCTAGTGCATCCGTGGTGATTTTCTGCCCGATTGTACAAAGGATGTTCATGTATGTTCATGATTACCAGCTCACGATTGCCGTACGTATGCACTACGTATGACTAGGGATGTATACACAGGATACATAACGGATTTTTTTCCACGATTCCAGAACGATAGTTTTGAACCGTTTGAAACTTCCATTGTGCCGTTATCGTGGACTATAACGGATGCTTACATGTAGTTAGGACTCTACCACGAATGACTAAGTATCCTCAACGTATCATTAGGCGTATGACTACGAATGAGATCGTAACGAGTATGACTGCAGCATAAAGTAACTCCAAGGACTTCTACACACCCACAAGGACAAACCGGACCCAAACAACAGGGCAGTCTACCAGATCCCCTATTGAGTGCGGTAAAGGTGTACATCAGCAAAACAGGACGCAAACCTCCCCATCAGATTGAAGGAACACCAGGCACACGGCCGCAGAGGGGATTTCAGGGGTCACCATCGTCGGCGCACATCGGACCGCAAATCGACTGGCGGGCAACAACTAATCCTCCAGCATCCATTCATAGGATGATCCTCCAGCAGTCTACTTAAACAGCAAGCTTTCCAGAGTCTGGCATTCTCGAGACGATCAGGCATACTGATCGAAACGTTGAGTTGTACCCCCAGTTCTTTCAGAACTAGTACTACTCAATTGAGATTCCACACGGTGTCTACCGCAATTAGTCTTACTCGCATTGTATAACATTCTAGCTCCCGATGTATTTGACCTGGAAAATGGTATCCCATGGGGCCACTGCAGACGCTGTTCCGGAGTCAAATATAACATCTGGCTCAGTTCCATATTCCTTGTCAACCTGACCAGGATTCTGGAGTACTCATAAGCCTTTTCCGCGTTTAAATGTGACCCAGGAGTTTTGGGGTGCAATGCAGGGGCATTGAGTTGGTTGTCACGTACATGCCATATTCTTATGGCGTTATAATGGCTTCCTGTAAAGAACAAGATATGCTACTAAAACATACGGTATTGCTAGTCCTGTAGATTATACTGGAAACGTGCTCCTAGAATGAACTAGAATGGACTGTTGTCATAGGGTCTTCAGTTTAGGAGGTGATAGAATATGTTTTTCTGTTGATGTGAAGGTTCGAACAAAAGATACACTTTCTGATGGTGGTTTATTACAAGTAATATGGTGATTTGGCACTGGGCATCTGTCGGAACGTCCTCTGAATACAGTTGATTAAGAAATACTGATGAAAGTGAAATTCAACTGCATCAATTTTTTAAAGTCAGGTCCCAAATAGAAATTTAAGATGTAGGACCACATGTATATAATCTCAAAACATTTTGACATTTGCACGTGCAGAATTACAGGGTTTACTTTCCTGCCTGTGAGATTATCTGCAGCCTGATCCATCACAAGGGTAGCTGTGACGAAATTGTAAGGTATAATAGCCCATCTTGACTGATGTGCCAGGAAAACCAAAGTGTCAGAAGTTGCGTTCTTGCTATCACAGAGGGAAAATCAAGTCCTCCGAAATTTACATGTTTCATCTCAAGTGTGGACTAGAATAATGGCAGTCAGAAAGAAGAAAGAAAGGAGAGAGAAAACAAACTGGAAGAAACTGTCAACAGCATTGTTTTATGAAATGCCACTCTATGTCAGCGTTATGTCAGTCATTATGTCATTCATTGAACAATATCGTCATGATCAACATGGCATGGAATCGGAGGAGCAGTTTTTGATTAACTCAGTGACTGAAATAATACCCACATGGGGTTGCTGATTCATAAATAAGCCAGTAATTTTCAGTCTGTGTTCGTCTTAAACTATAGATCATAGAACTAGCGCAAAGATCTCTCGATAAACGATACTACCTTTAAGTTCTAAGTTGATTCAGAATAAAATTGTCACCCATAATGCCAATAGGCTAAACATTTATTTCATGATCCACTTCTGAAAGATGTCAAATGTCTGAAGAAGCGCATTGCAAAGCTATCAACGCGTACTGCTCACCCAGAGAACCTGTGTTACTGTCTTGCTGTCGCAATGTGTTAAGCGTCAAACGGTGCATCTGGGCAATGGGCATCAGTGATGAACAAGCAATCAAGAAGCAGTACGGAACAAACACAAAGTGAGGAAAATTTTGAAGGTGGATATTGAAGGATACGGTGACGATGAAGCAAGCAGTGATGGGGCGGAGGATGAAGAATATCCCCAGGATAAATCAGTTCGCCTCTTCAAAATTGCCACCCCTAAGATTTCAGGCAAGGAACATATCACACAACCCTTCTTTCCAAACAGAGTAGATCAAGAGGGCATAGTTTCAGTTATTTCTATTGTGTTTGCCGAGCGAGTTCTTCCGACTGGACAAATCAAATCCTGCGTCTCCTCCTTCCCTCCTTGTACCAAATTGTCATTATCACACAATCAGTTAAACATGGGTGAAAATCTGTCAGAGCCAGCTGGACAAGACCAAAGAGACGGCTTATGGGCAAATAGTAGCATCAGATCACTAATGAAAACATTTCCTCGAAAACTTCCAGTTCCTACAAACTTGCAGACTCAACAATGGCTAAAGTGTGTTTATGCATAGGCCTACGTTTCGTTTATATGGGAATAGTATGGGCTCACAAAATTATATTTGGGGGCACATCTCTGAACTTATTTCTATCGAGCTACACAAGAAAATTATTCTCAAAAAATACTGTGCAAATTAATTCTCAAACGCACATCCAAAAAGTGCACATAGGCCTATTTTGCACCCCTGACATAAGCTGTATTGTAGTACAAGCTAGTTGCGATCATGATCGGGTATTTGATAACATGTAAACATAGGAAGTAGGTTATAATTAGGTTAAATAAAATATTTAAACTGTTTTGGGGAGGTGGCATTCTCTGTGTAGAAACATTATAGGGAGTTTGGATGTGACTCTTCTTGAGCACGTAGGCAAATAAAAAGTGTCCATGGGAGAAATGGTTGAAAAATTTTGCAACTTCAAAGGTAACGAAGTTTGTCGTTGTGGGCTTTGTTGATGGACATTGCAAAGGGTGGAGACGTCTGAACGAAATGACATAAATAGAATTCACGAATGTGTGTTGGTGTTAGAAACCGCCCCCTCCTCTGAATTGAAGGACCCTGTGATTGATTATAAAATATTTCGGTGGGGTGGGGTACCGCGTACTCTGCCCTCAACATTTCTCCGCCTACCAACCACCTTCCCCTCGCCCTTGAGTGTTTGTCCGTGATGTGTTCAACTTTGGATGAACATTATGCGACCTCACATTTAATTTATATGCTATGGATATAATTGCCTTTTAATGATTGCACAAATGTTCATTTTGCGTTTTGTTTGGTTGGAAAATTTGACTAAAGTTTGTTTGTCCCCATATAATTACCATATTGACATATGACGTAAATGATTACGAAGTTGTAAAGTTACTAAAACTAAGTATAAAACTGTAGTATTCAGATGTAGAATAAGCAATAATACACAAGAACGATTACGTAAATGCGGTTCAGTCAAATCATAGAGAAATGTCTAGCCCACTAAATAAAATAGTGATATTCATATGATATTCATATTCAGATTATGGTATGCCCTGCTGATAAACTTAATTTGTTTTGTATCTTACATTATAGGAAAAAAAGTCCGGTAGATTTCAGGTCCATAATTATATTAACCGAAGACACAAAAGTTATCCAATATCATGACTTCTTTGAAGATGTGAGTATTTTGATACACCAGGCTTATGCACTGAAAAAAAGTGGTCCTAATTTTACCGTGGTCACTAGCATTGGTGTACCTGGTAGCCACGCAATTGCCATACAGCTGCACGTACGATCAAAGTAAAAATTCTCATTGTAGGCCTGGCATATTCAGTAAAACGAACTCATTGAATGATACTTGGAGATATATAGAGAATAAACCAGGATACACATTTTACCACAAAGTAATTAAAGACTTGGGTGGAATTTTCTAGTTTAAAGAAAACACTCCGATACAAACTAAAAACTGGATGGTTTATTGTACTTCGTTTCTTATCAAGAATGACTTTGTTGATTTGGTAGACCATTGTAACAAGAAGGAGTGGATTTACCAGACTCAATGACCGTAGGGCCTTAATCAGATTATTATTTAAGAACAAAGGCAAAAAAGTGATTTAAAAAAATCAGTATTCCCAATGTTGATTTGAAATCATATCCCAAAGTTCTAACCAAACATAAATTGATTCAGTCTGTCATAGATGAAGATCAAACCTGTGGTGTGCATGGCAGGAACATTCAAGAAAACTTGATGGTTTAAGAACGTTATTGTCTGGGGCCACGCGCTTGAGACCAAGAAACTGGAGACTTTTTGGGTGGAGGAGGGCCACCGACAACAAACAGTTCACTGCGTTAGAAAAGGTGTGTACACGTACAGCGAAGGATCTGGTTAAAAATCTTCAAAAAGAATTGCAAAAGTGGCGCAACCTATATGTTAGCATATTTTGGAACTGAGATCAAGCCGGAAGACAATTGATGGGCAGAGAGAATAAACAGATGGAGAATATTTTGAATAGATGGAAGAAAGGTCTTTGACTATGAAGGAGAAAACGTTAGTACAGTACACATAGCCATATCGGTGGCAATTTAGCCACCATTATGGTTCGTACTTTCTTGTCAAATGAAACATGACTATAAGGAAATGGATAAAGTTATCATGCAATTTTATTTGTCATCAAATTAGACAACAAAATCAAAGAGTGACACTACTATAAGGGGCCCTCCATAATTAGAGGACAGAATTAATCAACATCACATGCAAATAGAGGCACTAAATTAAACTCAAGATAGCTGTTAAATGTAATATTAAAGTTATCATTATAGCGGGAAAAATTATGGCGGGTTTAAAAACACACAAGCAGTACCAGGGCGTTGCTCATCGAAACCATAAAGGGCAGCCAGTCATGCTTAATGTAAGTCAAAACTGTAAAACAAAATAGCTGGAATTGCCAGATTCTGGATGTTCCACATTATAAATGGTCTACAATATGACTGAATACCGAATATGACTCTCCAATTATTCAAAAAATTTACCACCTTTAACAAAAAATCTAGACAACAGTTTTGTTTAGCTATTTCCCGTAATTGGACGTGTTTCATTGTTTAGCTCATTCGTCCGTTTTGCTTTTCGTTAATGTTCCCCGTTTTGAGGTGTTTTTTATCTTAATATCATGAATCTATTTAATAGTGCAATATGGACCCGAAATCAGTTGTCTTGGTATTTGATATCTTTTAACTTTGTGGATGATTCAGATTTTAATTTCGTGCTTTGGATCATAGTCAATGGATACTCAGGCGTAAGCAGCCATTTTGACTTTATCACAATCATTTATGTACGTTTAAATTGCTACCACAGTACTTCTGCGGAACAACATTTATAGAAGATTTCCACGGTCTGTCATTAAGCACCAACATTTTTCCGGATGATATGAAACAAACCAGGCGCTCTCTCTCCATGCCCCAGTCATTCCGCGGGCGCCGCCAGGCGGAGAGGGGGGTATCGGGCGGTCACCCGATGTCCGGCCATCGAGACAAATCCCGGATGTCCATTGCGCTTGGTCACGGTCACATTAGTTACGGGCGCCGCACGACGCTCCGTCGTTCCGCCGATTAAGTCAGACGGACATCGTCCGGGCACCCGTACGGAGGCCTTGGAGCACCCGGCCGATGTTTCCGCCGGGCGGAGCCCCGCCAGGTGAACAGGGGAGGCGGGCTCCGCACGATACCCGCGCGGAGCGCCGGACGAGCGCCGTCACAAAGCCGGGGCCGCTCAGGCGCCAGCCTGGCGCCAGTGACTAATCATTGAGCGCCACACGGTTCTTGATACCGCTCCGGGCGCCGTACGATTACCCTTCGGCGCCGCGGGCCATCAGGAGGACCCCCGGGCACCGTACGGTCGGTGTTGAGGTCTTTCTAATCTCTTAATTAATCCTTTTGATGACCGTACGATGCCGCCGGGTGTCGTGGGGTGGCCGATGGCTATCGGTTTAACTCCCTTACCGCAGGTCCTCTGCGGTTCATTTACGTGAGTTAGGTCGATCAAGTCTGCCGGCCATCGGAAGGTGCCGCTCCGCGTTAAAGTTGGCGGCCCGTGTGGCGTGTTTAATCGGCCGATGGCTCGATCGATCCGCCGGTGACCGTAGATTTCCCCGATTCACGTGCGATTTTAGGCAAAAGCTCGCCGGGCGGGCGCCTTTCCTACAATCGGCGTAAATGTGACTGGGGCATAAGAAAAAATCGGGGAAGACGTCGGGAATTATAGACCAGTTGTGTTCTCTCTGCCTTGTAAAACGCATTTTGAAAGAAGGCCATTTTCATTCAGGTGGAGAGCTACCTGGCACGAAAACAATCAATTTGCAATTTCAATCTGGCTTCAGACAAACTTTTTACCAACTCATGTCGTCCATCTCAATTATTTTGTGGAACACAAACTACTAAAAGGTATTAATTACGTTGGGGATGGTTTCGCCTTGATGTCCAAAAGGCCTTTATTAGGTTAATGTTCTATTTTATGCAGCAAACTGAATTTTTTGGGCATTGATCGCAAATAGTTCCAAATCCTACCTATCTAACAAAACAAGTTGTGACATTAACGGTGTTACTTCACTGAACTTATTAATGAGAACAGCGTGCCCAGGAAGCCTGCTCAGCCCCCTTATAACACCTTTGTTGACCCAGCAACGACCAGAATGTGTGTGGACTCTAAACTCATATTATATGCAGATGATAGCATCATACTGGTGGCAGGTAAATATCCGAATACAATAGCCGAAACTTTCTGGCGAAATAGAATCATGTAATAGATGGCTGATTGACAACAACTTTCATTACATGGGCAAATGTGATATATGTTGTTCAGTTCTAAACAGCAAATGTAAAAGAATCCTGTAATTTCTCTATAGAATGTAATGGTCAAATTGTTTCATCTCCAGAAATGTCTCTTAAGTATCTTGGCATTGAGTTGGATCAAAACTTGTCAGGTATGAATATGGTTGATGATATTTTTTTTAATCTAACAATAAATTGAAATTCATGTGTAGACACGCACTTTGTTTCATAACAAAACTACCAGACAGATTTTGTGCTCACGCTTATACAAAGTCATATTGACTATGCCTGCATGTCCCTGGTTTTATGGAATCAGCTCCACTCTCAAAATAAACTTCAAATTCTTCAAAACAAAATGGTTCGGTTTATTTATAATACTGGTCCGAGATATCACCTTAATTTACAGGAATTTCATGATATTGGATACCTCCATATATGAAACAAGGTGTCTCAACTAGGCCTCAACGTTGCTCATGGTATTTTTTGTAGGAAATACGTCATATCTTAGTTTTTCTCGTCCAAGGTTAGGGACGCCCACCACTACAACACGAGATCTAGAAATTATAATTTGGCAGTTCCCTCAATTAACAATATTGCTAAAAGTTATTTTTTCAATGTAATTAGGGAATGGAATAACCTTGCCAGAATTTTATCCAAATCTATTGAGAATAAACTGGGAATCCAAAAGGATTTGTTTCTTCGTTAGTTAGCACATTTGCCAAGTTCATAATTTTTTATTTTAGCGGTAATTGGGGTGAGGTTTGATTTTCACTGCCCTTCGGCTTTTTTTTTGTTTTTGCCTTGAGGATTGTGTCTGGTTTGTTAACATAAATTTCCTGGAGGTATAAGGTGAGATGCAGTTCTCGTGGGGAGGGCATAGGATCAGTACAGGACAGAGTGCCATTTTGTGCATGTTTTTCATGCTTTAATATTTTAATTTAGATGGTATAGGGTGCTTAAGTTCCATGGCAATTTGCTTTGCCCAGATTTTTTGTTCTCAAGTCCATAGAGGAGAATGGTGCAAAAGTGGAATTCCCAGCAGGGACATGTCGTTTATGTGTTCATCGTTAAGTTTATAAAAATTTTTTTAATTTAGATGGTTGAAGGGTACATGTTTCATGTGGGTTTCCCAGTTTGCCACAGATTTTCTTTTCTCATGTCCCGTAAGAGAATGGTGGTAAAGTGGAACCAACGAGACATGGGTCCTTTAATATCCCATGTTTTCGTTCTTTGTGTCTCTTTATGTCTTCTGTTCTTTTTGTGATGTAATGTCTGGTTGGTTTTCTTTTTTTGCTGTAAGGACCCCATTGGAAATAAGTCATAGAACTTTTATGGGCTAAATGATATTACCGCCTTCATCTATGCAATTTAAATTTATTTATGTTTTTTATTTGTTTATTTAATGTGTGTTTTTTGTAATTTATTTTTGATGGTTATATCGAAATAAAAAATATAAACATAAAAAGTAGTGTCAAAGATATTTAAGTAGATTGATTGATATTATGCTATATCTACACTCGCTGGCCATATGTATTGCAACATTGAAATTCACACAAAGTTCAGTTCCAGAGAACTGTGTTACAATAATTTATTTTATTTTATTTACACTACTTAAGATTTCTTCCAGAAAGTGCCTGTGTTTTGAGGTCAATGTTCTTTTTACTGTTCTTGCTCGGAAACAAAGTCCTTCAATACTATGTCATGAGGTAGTCACGTGGCCACAGTAATTGCGACCATCCGTCTAGGCAATGTAATACAAATTCATTGTTGCAATACTTTTGGTGAGTGTATAAAGCTGCAAATAGGGTGTTACCAAAAATACCTCTAACTAAAATAAAAATATCCGTGTGCCCATCAATATCAGAAGAAAAATACCCATGGTTTGACAATGATTGTGCGCAACTAAGAAAGCAATAGCAGGGCACTTGTAAAGCTCTGATAAGAACAGGAAAACTACTATCTCCAAGGTTTATACAATGTTTAAACAAAATAAACGCTATTAACATACTATTAGTATAGAGTGTCATTAGCCGAAACGGTCTAGCGCACCGAACTTCAAAGTTCTGGTGTTGCCAGCAGCAGGGTGTGGTTCCGAGCCCCAGTCGTGACACTTGTGTCACTGAGCAAATTACTAATCATAATTAACTTCATCCCTTCGGATGGGACGTAAGCACTAGGTCCAGTGTGTTGTGTAATGCCGTAAAAGAATGCGCCTTAGGCACCACTTAGTTGGTGGATACGTGCGCTATATAGATCCACACATTATTATTATTATTATTGGGGCGAAAAAAACATTTTAAAAGGTGAGAAATATGAAACTTGAAGCCGCTTGCAAAGACAATAAGTTATTTTGGAAAGCTCAGGAACCCAACTAATGACAGAATGTTCAAAACAATGAAACAGATGAGATTAATCCTAATGACTGGTATAAGTAATAATAATAATGTGGACTTATATAGCGCACGTATCCTGCTCAAGGTGCTCAAAAAGTATATTAGTATTACCCTGCTCATCAGGCTGCCGTCATTCCTGAAACCATCTCTCAGCTCCCTGGGGGAGTATACCCAGCTCAGTACTGCCATATAGCGCATATAGGGCTGATCAAACACAACAATCAACTCTGCCCTCACAATTTCCCATTTACCCTGGTGGAAGAACAATTATGGTGAGTGTCTTGCTCGAGACACAAAGCACCACGGTCGCGGTTGGGATTTGAACCCACATTCTGACGACTTAGCCATCAGAGACAAAAATCCGATGCACTAAACCACTAAACCATGTGTCACGCCATGTATGTCTCCAATTTAAGAAACCAGCATTAGTTTTGATTTTTTTTTTGATAAGAGTTTTTATTCTTCTGTTAAAAATTCTGGGACCATGTAAATATAGGTACTGTCGGTTTGGAGTTACTCGATTGCCCAGTTACAGAATTGAGGTAAAAAAGCTATTAAAACTATGAAATTAAACAAACAGCCTGCCATAGATGGAATAAGGACAGAAGATGATTCATCAGCTAGTTCTCATTTATTGCCAACCCATTACTAAAATATTTAATTTTATCTGGAATGCCAGAGCAAGTTCCTTCATCATGGTCCACGATGGTCTCCTTATGTACAATTCACATTATTCTATAGAGTATGTACAGATCGGTAAATAGTTGTGTTAAGTTAACATGGTGTTTAATAAATAGACGTTCAACCAGGTGCAGTGTTAAGTTCAATCGCTATATTTTTGAATGATCTAGAGACTGCATGGCCGAGTCCCTGTCCATGGTGTATAACTGAGCACACATAAAATCAATTCTTTATTGTATGCTGATGATATGGTAATAGTATCTGATACACAAGAAACTTGCAACTGTTGCTAAAAAGATTTGAGAGCTATTGCAACAGGTGGAGTCTTTAATAGTTAATACTCATAAAATCAAAAATTGTGCAACAGTGATCTATCTAAAGGGAAAGATATTGAGTAATTTCAATATAAATCAGGAGGATATTAGAAATTGTGGAGTTTTATACATATTTATTTTATAAAATATTCAGACATCAGGTTCGCTAAAATCAAGCACAACAAATCAATCGACTGATAAAAACTTCTAAAGCTGTTTTGCTATACGTAGGTATGTAGGGAGTGATCACCCTTTAATTTGCTTTTGAGAATCTTTAATACTACTCAAACCTATTCTTACTTACTGTTCAGTTATTTACATGGAAGAAACTTTCCAATTGAACTGGTTAAGGTTTATTTTAAATGTCAATAGGCGTACACTAATGATACTGTTAAAGGGTTAACTAGGTTGTTTCTTTCTACATAGAACAATGTAAACATATATTAAAGTGCTGGTTTAAATTATGTGGTAAACCTGTGGATTCCATTTTATATAATTCCTCCAGTGGATCGGAATTTGAAACTTAAGCACAAGTCATCTTTATTTCTTCTGTTTTTGGACAACCATGTGTGAGCGCTAACAAGCCAACCACGCATAACAAAGCTCTCCAATTTTGTGCTAAATAAGTGTTTTGTAGCTGGTATTATGTATTCATTTTTATACTAGTGGATTTCTTATTACACCTGGAATCTACTGGACGTTTTATGGACGTTTTATAATAAGTGAAAAACTGCTGTATTTCTTCTGTATCTGCTGTAAAGATTTTACTGTGTAGTTTATACACATCTTGTATCTTCATTTTTTGTGTGCAGTCAACCTGATTTAGATTTAAACCTGTAAAGATTATAACCTGTAGCTTGACCACAAGAAGCCTTTTTGTTTGGATCAATTACTTTGTGATTAGACAATGGAGGCCTACATCCTGTTTATCTTACTCTTGCTAGCTATCTGGACCATTGTGTCTCAATGACTCATCTTTAGAATATGACTACATACAACCTACAGCTTGTGTGCTACATACAAAACAACAAATCCACCATCTTAAATTTCTGAGATGTCCTGTGTCATATTATGATAATTCATCTGCCACTTTTCGCCTGGAACTCTTAATTTCTGGTGACATAAACCCAAACCCTGGACCTGAAAAACTGATCCAACACACAGCAACGACACTCAGCTCCATAACATTTCCTACAGCCGCAATGAACTACCAATCTTCGCAATGCTCCATGCCAACACTGATCCGGCTTTATCTTATTCAACATTGAGTCAATTAAACTGTCTTGGAATACTAACCAATCAACTCCAAACACACTGCCGCACACACAGAAGGTAAAAAGTTGGTCGCCGTAGAATGGACAAACTTATACACAACCTTACTCCAGCCTGACCAACACGCAACAGTGAACTTAACCACATCAGCAAGCGACGTGGCATAACTTCAACTCCAAATGTTCATGATTAGTCTAAACTTCAGCTCTGTGTCTTGAACACTCTAATCCATATGTAACAAATCGGACAAATTCATTGACTTTGTACTTCAAAACAATTTGGATCTTTGTATATCTGAGACATGGTTTAAACCTGATGATGACTTGCTACCCTGCGATTGCACTCCTGCTGGCTACTCTCTCTCATCATCACAGACCAAAAAAAGAAAGACCGGTGGAGGGAGTTGCACTATCTCTTGGTCCAGTTTATCTGTCAGTATGAAAATGTTAACATTGACAACCTAAAATTTGAATCTCTGCATGCTGAGGTAACGTGCAACTCTAGATCTGTTTGCCTTGTTAATATATATATCGACCAGAAAGGGGATGTTGAAGATACAAACCATGTAAAGTTATAAATTTTTCCAGGGTGAGAAATTAATTGTGGATTGTCTCTGCACCCATCTGACATTATTTTAACCGGCGATTTTTAACATTCATATGGACATCACTTCGACAATTGTGCAAGGCAGTTTGAAGATCTGCTCTCTGCTCATGGACTTATTCAGCACGTCACAACACCCACTCATCGATATGGTCACTGTCTTGGCCTCATGATAACATATGAAAATACTTGTAAATATAAAGATTTATGTCATGATATTGAATCTCAACTGGAAAATGTATACCTTGAAGTTGTCAATCTGTTTGAATCTACTGTCCGTAACATCTTGGGACGTTCATGCTCCGCAAAAAACTCGAACTGTTAAACTACAATCTGAATCCCCTGGTTCAATGATGATAGTCGTGCTGCAAGGGGAAATCCGCATCAGCGAGGCGAAAATGGCGTAACAATGGTACATCAGCAAGAATAACCAGGCAAAAAATAGCTCACTACTCATCTCTTGTGGAAGGGGCTCTGGCGATCAGAAAAACTCTTTAACATTGTTGAAAAGCTTCTTCATAAACCGCTCAGTGCTTTCCATCAACACACTCGATCAGGACCTTGCAAATGCATTTTTCAAACTTTTTGTCACAAAAAATTAAGAATATAAATCTTGCTTTTCCCCAGTACCTGCCATTCTATCACAAACACCGCCACGCAAGGATCCACATTGTAGTCTATGTTTGAGCCTACTAGTGTTAAGGAGATCAAGAAACTCATCGCCAAATCGCCATCAAAAATCATGTAAACTTGATCCGGTACCAACTTAGCTAATAAAACAAAATTATTGTAAACAGATCTCTTTCTTCCAGTTTGTTTCCTGATAGTCAGAAGGTTGCTTATGTTAAACCACTCCTGAAGAAACCCAATTTGAGACAGGAAGTTTTCAAGAATTACCGACCGGTAGCAATTTAAAGTGCCTTGGAAAAACAATCGAGCAGTTGTTTCATCACGGATCTCCTGACCATGTTCGTGCTAATAACATATATTGGACACATTTCAGTCAGCCTATAAACCATTTCGTAGAATGGAAACTGCTCTTCTCCGCGTCAACAATGACACATCTTACAGGTGATGGAAAAATCACTGCGTGGTTTTGTTGAACTTAGCGCCGCTTTTGGCCTGATCGATCACAAAATCGCCTCTCCCGCCTTCAATATCATCTTGGAATACATGACACAGCCTGGATTGGTGCAAGTCCTACCTTTTTAAATATGCCTCAGCATGTTTTTATTGTTAACTCTATCTCCGAGCCTGTTATTCTTGACTATTCTGTTGGCTCTATGCTCGTACAGTGGTTTACTGTTTCTACTTTCCGGTTCGTGATATCATTTGAAGTATAATTTAAATTATCATGTTCGTTGATGACACGCAGCTTTACATTACTTTTAAATCTTCTCTTATCAGAACCTGCAATTCGTGTGTTACAACGCTGGAGAAATATATTCAAAGAGATTCGTAGTTGGATGAGGCAAAACGTCTTGAAATTGAATGACGAAAGAACAGAATTTGTTCTGTTGGATCACGTCAGCAATTATCTAGAGTTTCTCTTCCATTTATTACAATTGACTCGCAGATAATCCCCTCATCACAAGCACGTAATTTGGGTGTTATGTTTGACTCGACAATGACTTTAAAATTTCATATCTCCAACATTGTTTGCATATCATGTTCATATCAGAAATATTAGCCGAATAAGGAAATACTTGAATAAAAGTGCCTGAACAAATTATACATGCGTTTGTCACATCACGGTTCGATATGGGAATGCTCTCCTTACAGTCTCCGCAGAATCAAATATGTCGTCTTCAACGCCTACAAAACTTTGGCAACTCGTGGTGTAACTTTGTCCAGAAAAGGTCATGCCCATATCACTTAATTCCTGTTTCTGAGAGAATTGTTTTAAACTTAATGCATGGTGTTCACAAATCTTTTAATAGTATTGCTCCAATTTATATTTCTGAACTGCTAAGTCTTGCTCCATCACGCCATTTGCGCTCCCGCAACATGCTCACTCCTAAAGGAACCAACTTCAAAACGGAACTGGGGTGATAGGTCTTTTCTGTCGCGGCTCCGAGACTCTGGAATCATCTTCAACTAAACTCAAATCTTGCCATAGTATAGCTAGATTTGGTCTGCTCGACTCATCTTATGTCACAATTCTTCAAAGATGATGTATGTTGTAATTGCATTGTAGGTAAATGTACTCAATACATAAATGTTTTTTCCCTATGCTATCACTGTATATTGTTTGTATTCATGTTTTTCTTTGTTTCCTTGCCTTGAGCGCCAGCAGAGTGGATATGTGCACGCTATAAATCTTTATTATTAAATTATTATTGTTGATATTGTTCGTTTTTTTTTTCGTTTTCTTCTTCTTCTTCAATAAGACTTATCCAGAGACAAAAACATAGTTGCAGAGTTCACAGAACCTTAAAACTTCACACATAGTTAGACCTTAACGTGTGGTTTTTCACAACGTTGTGACGTCATAGTGAGATCATGTGAATGTCGAATTTTTACTAAATCAAAGTTTAATATTTTCAAAAAATCATCTCTCATGAACCTGAAGATATTTTTACAATCTTTGCATCATCTTAAAGACCTTGAACTATCACATTTCATTGCAGAGCATGATCCCAATTTGACCTCTGCTTCCGGTCGAAAATGGAAGTTTAAGTGAACAATTATTCAGTACCATAAGTATTAACGTTGTGCACAACCTACTTCGTGTAGTAAAACGGCTGAAGTTCTGTCACACACAGAGGGTGTTTACATTCACTGTACGTTATATTGCAGTATGTCACACACAGAGAGGTGTTTATATTCACTGTACATTGCAGTATCTGGTGGAATACAATGCATTACCTTTCGTCGTAACAGTTTGGCACACAGTTTTGGAATTGTTAACAACATTTCTAAATCTAAGAGTGAATTCTAACAGATCGTTTTGGCATTCATGACCTCAATTATCTCATTAATATTATTATTATTATTATTAATCAACACTTATATAGCGCTCTTCAAAAGAGCACAGCGCCTAAAATTACAAAGCAAAAATGTAAGCCAAGACAAGTAGTAACAAAACATCTAACATTTATACAAATGTGTTTTAAAAGACGTTTGAAAACAGGCACAGACATCTTAGTATCCGATAAGGGCGGGTCTGGGCCGATTTCATCTTCATGTATCCTAAAAGTAATAAGATGCTCAGGTCAAAGGTGGTGTCATGCATCAGCATTTGTATACAAAAATTATTTTAAAATATGTTCTATCCATGACCTGGAGCCAATTGAAGTCTAATGAATCCGCAGAGCACCTGTCCCGTCCGCGCAAAAACCAGCATAGCGCTTATTCTGCGAACGTTTGCGGTCGCCCAGATCCACGCTTCACGAGCACCGAAGCAAAAGCGAGTTGGCATAATCAATACTGCGAGACGGGACAAATGTTCTAACGGCATGATGACATGCTTCTTGGTGATAAATCCGGCGTATCCCGCCACAAATTGCGTATGCTGAAAATTAACAATTTTACACAAGTTACGAAATATGAATGGACATATTCATTGCACTGCCATCAAATGTTACGCGAGGTTTTTTAACAGAGATTGGAGGAGGAAACGTTGATGTACCGTCAAGCGTCAGTTGAATAGTAGACACGGAACTCAAAACTCTAGGGCTAGCAACAACAAAAAACTCAGTTTTATCTTGATTCAATTACAGTTTGTTTTAACATCATCCATTTATATCAGAAATGCACTTATTAATATTCTCCATAGCTCGCTCCACAGTCATCAGGTAACATATGATCGAACTTGACATACAATTTGGATATCATCCGCATAGCAGTGGAAACAAATGTTGTGACGGCGGATGATGTCACCAACTGAAACGTATATAAAATAAACCATGAGGGACCGATTATCGAACCTTGAGGCGGAGATGAGGTGAGGATGTGTTCATCAGACAAAACATTCTTTATCGAAACCCTGATGGTACGGTTTTTCAGTAGGATCTAAACCAAGAAACATCATCTGATGATGATGATGATGATGTGCGTTACTCCAGCAGTAACATAGGTTGCTATTGGATGGTACTTTCGTGAAACACCAGGAAGGTTAGCCTTTTTGGGGCCCTTTCCT
>CM055819.1:61498396-61543897 GCA_029582265.1 Zoroaster sp. YZ-2022 | reverse complement strand
AGAAACAAATTACTCTAAATTGAATTCCCATGGTCACATAATTGGTCTACTTATCATCCTCTACCATGGCACAAAGCTACAAGTTTTACCAATATAATATAATAGTCACTGGTTAGTGTTCTGCCCAAAGGTGCATGTGACTTTGATTGTTGAACACAGTTTTTCTGTTGCTTCAGAGGATTTGACCAATCAGTGCATGATTCATGACTTCAAACCGTGAACTGAGATGTGAGGTTGGAGAGAATCATTTACAAGTCTGGGAGAGACTCACACTGGATATAGTCTGCTTATAAGGATAAAAGTAACTGTCATCTGAGAAAGTTTGTTTCTTACTGAGTGATGCAGTGGTCCTATACCCTTATACCAGGTTGACAGTCTACATGTGTACGTTCACTAAGTCTATACCTGCGTGCCTACGGTTCTGGCAGGGTTGCTCACATTCATTAATTTCTGCAAACGAGAACAATTCTAAATTATTTTCCGCCTTTTGGAGTTAGAATTATCTAAAGACACTTGTAAAACATCAATGTTTAAAGATTTGTTGAGTCAATTTTTTTATTGGGAGACTTTTATGATGCTAGGTGGTAATAGACTTACCGGTCCTACGTGAACAATGGGGAAAAAAGTACTGATATATCTGCTGTACATTGTGTTCCACATTAACAACCCTAACCCACCCATATCCTGCTAAATATTCCATAGAGGACCACTTTGCACAGGAAAAAATCAGCACTGTTAGGAAACTGGTACTTTCACTCTTCAAAGTGGACAAAATTACTACCTGGCAGAGTACGGGCCGTAAGTGCTGAATATGAAAGACCAATGAAAATGCATGGTGCATTTTGAAAATGAGGCAGTGTTGCCAAAAGGGTGCCTGATGGATTTTTGGACAGCGGCGTATATGCAGGAGGTCCTGGGGCCGTGCCCCCCACAGACACCATTGTGCCCCATAGAAAAATCCTCATAGTGCCTTCCAAAAACCAGAAAGAAAAAGAGAAAAGAAAGGGAAAAAAACCCATAACCCCTAATTTGGGCCCCACTGAAAAGCAATACCCCCCTGTGCTTACTGAAAAAGTCCTGGCTACATACTTCGATTTTGGAGGATTCAGGAAGGTTCCTAGCCCAGGAAACCACCTAGGGGAGTTAGGGTTAGAAAATAAAACTACTGTTGTACTTATTATGGGAACCATACACATTTCATTCATTTATAAATAAACTATAATATTCAGTGCATAAAAATTTACTATTACTTTTTCCTCCTTTTAATAAAAAATTTAAAGAATCAAAAGCTAATTTTTTTTATTAATTATAACCAATATACCATAACAAAAAAAAACAAGAACAAAAGCTAATTATTGCAGTGTTGGCTTTGTTATTGGTTTTTGTTTGTTATATTTTCATTTGTTGTTTTATGTAGTTTTTTGTTTGTTTTTAAAAGATAATTGTGTAGATCTCTTATTATTATTTCCAAAAGCATCACACAGTTAAAAATTCGATGTTATGTTTTGTTTTGTTTACTCCACCGAGATCTGAAGCAATTTTGTCCATTGTAACCAGCCTCTTTGAAATACAGTGTAGAATCCCTGCTTACATCAAGTAGCAAACTCCACCATTGGCTTTTACCACGGCTGGCCTGCACAGTTGTTTTCATCCTGCAACGAGCAATATAAGGGGAAAAAACCTCAGAAAAATCTTTAGCTCATGCCTCTCCAGGAAATTCATGTAAAGAAATTAATCAGAGTTAAAGGGACAGTATCATCACGATCAGAGCAGACTTTCAACATGGCATGGGAATCAGTGTCCTAGTTTAAAGGATGAAAACAGGTAACTTTAAAATTACTGGCTCCATTATGCAGCAACACCAGCGGTAACATGACCTTATCAATAATAGGACATATTTTTCAGTCACTGGAGTTGATCATAAAACCAGCACTCTGATTCCATGCCCTGTAAATCGAATATATGTGTCCCTTTAAATGAAATTAATACACCATTGGTAATTACCAGAAAAAAATTTAAGAGAATTAAACTTTCCTGAATACACTCCCACTGGCCAAAAGTATATTGCAACATGAATTTATACGAGACATTGCCCTAGAGCGGATGGCCGCAATTATCAAGGTCACGTGGTTACCGACAAAGTATTGAAGGACTTTGTTTCCGAGCAAGAACAGTAAAAGAACATTGACTTCAAAACACAGGCACTTTCAAAAGAAGTCTTAAGTAGTGTAAATAAAATAAAATATAAATTACTGTAACACAGTTCTCCAAACTGAACTTTGGTGTGTAATTTCCAATATGTTGCCAATACTTATGGGCAGTGAGTGTAGCTTAATTAGTGTAAGTTTAAAGATGATAATGTGTACCTAACAACCTGATAATGCTATTCCATCTGACGCATTATGTCATTTTAAAATAAAACAACAACAAAATTCAAGATTCAAACAGATCATCCAATAGGTAAAATGCTTGTAAATGCATCACTTTACCACAGAACTAAAAACTTGCTGAAAGAAAACAGTACAAAATGCGTGGATTTTCTTCATTGCAATATGGAATTTTCATCTCATCATTAAAACCACTCCTCCACATGGAGGAGCCACTCCGATCCACAAAAATTCTATCTAGAGCAACCTTCCTAATTACATGCACATGTACAAACCTGCTGTCCTTTTCAAGTAATCTTACAAAAATCAACTCAGCATGTGGCACCCAAAGGCCACTGTAAATGTTTGGTTTTTGAACATAATTGAAGTATGGCCTGCAATGTATCAATGGGAAGACCACCTTAGGCCTACCCTGCAATCTCAGTGGTGTGACAGTGCACCACAGATGGTGTAACCGTAGAAGGCCACTGGCAACAGCTAATGGCTTGGAGCAGCCTGAATGGAGTTGTTTAAAAGAATTGCACTGATTGTAGGAGGGTTGTGGGAGACCACCTTGCACCCTCACACAATCTCAGTGGTGTGACAGTACACAGAAGGGGTAACCATGGGAGGCCACTGGCAACAGCTAATAGTTTGGAGTGGCCTGAATGGGTTGTTTCAAAAATTGCGTGCACTGATTGTAGGAGGGTTAATGGGAGACCACCTTACCTGCAATCTCAGTGGTGTGACCAGTACACAGAAGGGTAACCATAGGAGGCCACTGGCAACAAGCTAATGGCTTGGAGTGGCCTGGATGAGTTGTTTCAAAAAAAAATTGCACTGATTGAAGGAGGGTTAATGGGAACCACCTTACCTGCAATCTCAAGTGGTGTGACAGTGCACAGAAAGGAGCAAGTGGCTTCATAGGAGGCCACTGGCAACAATGGCTAATGGAGTGGCCTGAATGGGTTGTTCAAAATCGCACTGATTGTAGGAGGGTTAATGGGAGACCACCTTACCCATACAATCTCAGTGGTGTGACAGTACCCAGAAGGAGTAACCATAGGAGGCCACTGGCAACAGCTAATGGCTTGGGAGTGGCCTGATGATAGGGTTGTTCAAAATTGCACTGATTGTAGGAGGGTTATTGGAACCACCTTACCCTGCAATCTCAGTGGTGTGACGTGAGTGCACAGAAGGGGCCCAACCATAGGAGGCCACTGGCAGCTTGGCCGTAGCTAATGGCAGAGTGGCCTGAGATAGGTTGTTTCCAAAATCGCACTGATTGTAGGAAGGGGTTATGGAGACCACCTTGCCACTGCAAAACTCTCAGTGGTGTGACAGTACACAGAAGGTAACCATGTAGAGGCCACACTGGCAACAAGCTAATGGTCTGTTGGAGTGGCCTGAATGGGTTGTTTCAAGGTGCACTTTGATTGCTGGGAGGGAGTTGTGGGGAGACCACCTTGCCTGCAATCTCAGTGGTGTGACAGTGCACAGAAAGGAGGTAACCATAGGAGGCCACTGGCAACAGCTAATAACTTGACGAGTGGCCCTGAATGAGGTTGTTTTCAAAATCGCACTGATTGCCAAGGAGGGTAATAATGAGAGACCACCTTGCCCTGCAATCTCAGTGATTGTGTGAGCAGAGTACACAAGGGTAACCATAGGAGAGCCACACTGGCAACAGCCTTCAATGGCTTGGAGTGGCCTGAATGGGTTGTTTCAAAAATTGCACTGATTGTTGTGGGAGGGCTACAAAAATTCAGTTTGTAATTATTTTACTTATTTCAATTAAATGATAGCACACACTCCCACAGGCGGAAAAAAGAATAGTGAGAGAGAGACAGACAATGGGCCGGGTGAAACACCTCATAGAACCTCCTTCACAAAAGAATCCCGGTGAGAGCCAGTTGGGCAAGATTACACCTATGAGAGACAGGGTTGAAGTGTTATCAGGAACACACGTTCCACCATTGAGACAGGTGATAGTTGCACAGGAATATCTGGAGAGAGAAAAGGGGATCCTCTATAAACAGGCATTTGAGTTTTTTTTTTTGTTTGCTATGAGATTAATGATAATGACTAATAATTGCAGCCGTAAAATTGCTGGATCGATTGGAATTCTGCCGTGCTGTATTTAAGCTTGACTTTTCACATGAGGGGTATGGAGCGTTTGCCCGATTTGTGAGGGCCTCCTCTTAGCCACCATTCTTTGTGTATGGGAAATTTGGTCTGGTTCCAATAACATGTATCACGTATTTCACTGGTTGACAAGAAGAAAGATTATCAAAAAAAAAAAAAACATGTCTCCGCACCGATTTTGAAATGCCAACCTATGACAAAAGGCCAGAGACTTTTTATTTGCAGGAGTAAACATTTTGTAACATTGATACTGCTGGATCAATGATCTTTCAAAAAGTTCCATAAGCTTCATGGAATACTCTTCTTATCAACAGCCTACCTGATGTCGTAGCGTCCGTTGTGGCGAGGATTCGGGACCCATGCGGTTCCCACCATTCATCAGAACGGTCAAGAATGCAGTGTACTTTGTGGGCGGCTTAAGATTGCCAAAGGACTGATGCGATGATGCCATTTTGAAGCTTGGCTGGGCGATAGCGATCGTGTGGACTCTTGACCCGTGTTGTCCTCGCGGGTGTGAGAAAGTATACTGGGCACTGGCATCATTGAGTGGAGGGGAAGGCCATTGGTGGAGCTTAGCTATGTGAGGTCCGCGCCAGATTACGTGAGAAGTATATTTGTGGGGTGCTTTTGAGAGAAAAAGGAAAAGTCTTTTAAAACTTACTACAATCCTCCTGCGACATTTCTGTTCCCCTGGGACCGATGAGAAAGTTAAATGTGGTAATAACGATAATTATGTTGGTACAAAGAGATCATTTAACCAAACTTAATATGGATATAATATATAATCATATAGGGAAGGCACAACATTAGTAATGTTGGCAAAAACTGCTTAACTATGGTATACTTAACACTCTCCATGAATCCAAGATATACATTAAGAAGGAAAGGTACAACGCATTAGTAATGTTCGGTCAACAAAACTGCTTCTAATGAGTATGCTATGACTCTATTTGAATCAAGATATACATTGAAGGGAAGGTACAGCATTTGGTAATGTCGGCAAAACTGCTTCTGAGTATACTGACTCTCTCTTTGAATCAAGATATACATTGAAGGGGAAGGTACAGCATTAGTAATGATCGCTTAGAACCGACTGCTTCTATAGTATATTCTTTGTTCTCTTTGAATCAAGATATACATTGAAGGAAAGGTACAGCATTGAGGTCATGTTAGCTTAAAACTGCTTCTATGAGTATGCGACTCTCTTTGAATCAAGATATACATTAAAGGGAAGGTACAACATTGGTAAGCGTGTTGGTGAAACTGCTTCACTAGTATGCTGACTCATCTTGAATCAAAGATATACATTGAAGGGAAAGGTACAACATTGGTCATGTTGGCAAAACTGCTTCTAATGAGTATGCAGGCAAACTCTCTTTGAATCAAGATATACACATTAAAAGGGGAAAGGTCCAACATTTGGTAATGTTGGTGAAACTTGCTTCTGAGTATGCTTACTCTCTCTTGAATCAAGATAATTTATATTAAACAACCAACCAGTTTTTATAAGCATACATCACAAACACTGAATGCATGATCACACATCAATAGTTTACTCTAGATGAAAAAATAATAATAAAATTTAAAAAAATAAAATAAATAAAAATAATAAAAAGTAAAGTAAAGTAGTAAGTAAGTAAGTAAGTAAGTAAGTGAAAAAACACCAAAACAAAATGTCTTTTCCGTAAAAATGCTCTGAAACAATTTCTTACCCACTTGGCAGTGTATGCCCTGATACTGTCCTACACACCTGGCAAGTATAACTCCTGAATTGATCCGAAACACAGAAACCACCATTCAGACACGGAGGAGCTGTTGCATTCTGGGAAATCTGGTGATAGAAAAAACATTCAAACAAAACCTTGCCAGGTTTTGGTTTGATCAAAGTCTTCACTCCATCCTAAAAATTCCAATATGTGTATACGCCTGTGCTTTTTGGCCATTTGATGGCTTTTGAAATGTAACAATTTTCTTCTTTTTTTTTCATGCCGAACATTGCTATTTTACTTGAAAGAAAGGATTACAAATTATTAAAAATGAAACATTTTCAAAATATTCATAAAACTTGTGGTTTCCATGGTTTAAAATGTCTAAAATTCATTGATGGAAGGTCCGTTACCATTTCATTAGAGCATTTTTAAGCTTCTGACTTTTGATAATATTCTCATTTCAAAGTATTTGTTTTCTGTAAAAATTTTTTATGTTCAATAACTAACAATATCAGAAATAAAATGCATATATTGCCAAAATAAGCCACCCATAGGTTGTGATATAAATCTAAGTTGTCTAGACATAGAAGTGTAGAATAAAGTAGCAAATGGCGATAGGCAATATCTACCTTGTTCACAATGGGTGCCAATCCAGCCGTCAGGACAAACTTACACTTGTATTTTAGCTGTTGTACGGAATCCTCGACACAGAATCGCCTTATTCAGACGAGGAATGAATTTGCTGTACACACCTTGATGATAAAAATACAATCACGAGATTCGGAATTAGATTCCACACTTGGATGCCAAGCCATGTCTAAAAGTACTTTGCCATACATAGACCTCTTAGATTATGAAGGTTCAAGTCTCACCCAAGGAGATTTGTGATTTGGAGATACACATCAAACACCCAGCACACCATGTTTCCTTAGATATGTGTGACCACTCTTGGCAAAAGCATCCGGCATTTTACCATAATGCGTAACAGCCATAAAAGGTCAAAACTGACCCAGGGACCAGTTTGCAGATTTTGCTATTGTCACCATTTCTTCTAGATTTTTAGATGGAAAGAAGAAGAATCCTGAAAGCGTTGTTGGGAGACATTGTTAAATTTTCACAATAAATTTGGGAGGTCACCTCCGAAAAGTTGGGTCAAGTTTAGAGGTTTTGCCAGAACAGTCACATATGTCAGTGTATGGTGAAAATCTCGAATCAATTTTTAAGTAAACCAAGTATAATTCTTACTTTTGGTTGTCGGCGCTTGATTATGACAGCCGCCATGTTACTCTGGTTATCAGTGACAACAAACAGGCTAACTGTGTGTACTGGGTGGAGGGTAGCAAACCCTCGATCTTTTGATTATACACGTGGTTAGGCGCCACCGTTGGTCATAGTTTGGATGATTTGGGATGCCGACTGGCATAGGTTCAGTGACCTGAAGTTTGTGGTGAAATTGCCATCCAGCATGGTGTGACGAGAGGGGCCCACGTGACATCTACTGGGTGACTTGTGGTGATGTCGGTCCCATTAAAACTTCAGTTGGAGGATGCCTGCGTGCTAAGGAAGACAATGATTCAGATTTAAGCTTTGGAAGGAAGTTAACACACCATAAAATTCAAAGCTCATCTTTTTGAAAAACAAAAAAGCAGTCTCCTGACAGATTTGAATTATAATCATTACTTAATGTTCTATAGAAGATAGAATTGTTCAATTTATACTTCTGTTGGTTAATCGATCATTGTATCCCATTGAAAATTTCAAACATTCCTGAAATTCTAGCATTGTTTCTTAAAAGTGAAATTAAGTTGGAAATAAATAAGTCTTATCTACCTTAGAAGTTCCATGATGATTATTCTCTTCTTCTAGGGATCATTATTGATATCAATTACAATTATTTTGATCGCCATACATAAAACTAAACTATGGAGTGCCATGGGTGGGAAGGCGGTTTAGTGCATTGGTTTGTGTTCTGATGACTGGAGTGCGTCGAGAATGTGAGTTCAAATCCCAACCGCGACCATGGTGCTTGTGTCCTTGAGCAAAGACACTTTACCATAGTGCTTCTCTCCACCAGGGGTAAAATGGAATTACCTATGAGGGCAGGGATTGGTTCTTGTGTTTGATTAGCCCTATGTGCGCTGTATAATGGCAGCAATTGAGCTATACTCCCCAGGAGCCTGGATGGTTTCAGGAATGGATTTATGAGCCTGATGAGCAGGGGTAATAATATAATGCCTTGAGCACTCAGTTTGGTGGATACGTTGTGCTATATAGAGTCTACGTATTATTATTATTTAAACTTAGTAATTGCCCACAGGCTAGGAGAGTATGTTTATCAAAACATACAAAGGAAAAGAATAAACAACAAGAAAAGTACCCTACAAAACATCCCAGACACATACAAGGAATTATTAGAATACAAGCTTTACAAACCCCAAAGGTGGTTTTGCAAGTGCCGTATGTCATCAATGGGTGAGCTATGACCAGCTAACTGAAACTCCAATAACAATAAAAGCTTCTGAAAAGTAATGTGGTGAAATTTCAAAGATGGAGAGTGCGAGTTAAACATTCCTGTTATAGACTGTCAGTTGAGGAAAGCAGTTTGAAGTGAATTCCAAAGTGAGCATAGAATTACGATCTCACTGAATTTTGAGAATCCAGCTATTGTGTGCTTGGATATAACTGAATCTTGCTGCTGAATCTTATATAACTGATCTTTAATATAAATAGTCATATCTCATTTTTATACTGGTAATATGTAATTACAGTATAAAGTTTTATTTTGGATATTTGTATGTTAAATTTGACTCAGCAATTTGGCAAGCCTTTGGCTGCAAGATTCAAAGTGTTTTTTAACTAAACCATCAATAATAATATATGCAAGCTGAGTTTTTTGCATCAATCCCGGATGCACCGGTATGCTTCACGAGCGTTACACAGGTGCTCCCATCCATCCACTTGGACAAACCACATGAGAATGTATTCACTCCGTTAATGCGCTGCGTTGTCCTGCTGCACGGAATTGGGTAGGCATTAAGTTTTTATCTGTGAATACCAAGGTAGTTATGATATGTTAAGATTATTGTCGCACGTTAATGAGCCTTACCTTGTGTGTTGCACTTCCTGTATATATACGTCTATTTTGCCTTTGAGAAAGAACACTGCTAGGTTTTGTAACGTAAAGGCATTTTATACCACAAGGTCCTTTTTTAGATTGGTAAAAGCTTGGTTTGCAACTAGCGAATTTATGATATGAAACGTTTTGAAAGTAACAAAGAACAGGAGAAGCGATGGTGTTGTGGCAATACCGGGCAGTCACACTGGGCGAACAAGGTTTTAAAGGTCAACCAAGCAATATACTCTTTGTCACCGCCTCGCTTCATTAACCAGTTACCGGAAGTATGGGGCATTTTCACTGCATCGCATCTAGACTGTGGAACTCCTACAAGGAGACCTCGGGATATACATGATATCTCTCTCTCTCTCTTTCCCTTTCAGGGCGACTCAAAACACATCTGTTCATGCACTACAAATTGCTTTCCCCAGATATGTGTCTATCAACGTTATACCACACTGAATAACAGCTACCGGTGCTTTTCTTTGATTGTTTGTGTAATTCAGTTTATCTTGTAACACAGCCAGGGCATAGGGAGGAACATTTATTTGGGGGGGTGGTGAGAGGGAGTGTAGAAGCCAATTTGTGAGCTGACATCATGAGTTGGGGGGGGCACAAATATTTTGTTGGTAAATTTACTGACACAACTGTACTAATATGACAAATTGCTTGGTTGGTCCCAAAGTGCAGCTGAACACTCACGGTCCTAAAGCACAGGCACTATAGTAGTGAACGGTGATCACCAGCCAGCCAGACAAGGCATAGCGATATGCGTATATTTTCTTGAAATTGTGTAAGTGCAACCATCTGTATATCTAGCTTTTATTATCGGTATTATATATGTGGAGTGTCGTGGCGGCGGTTTGGCAGCCTTACCGGACTCAAGTTCTGATGTGTTAGCAAGCTTTGGGAATAGTGGGTTCGAATCCCGGCCGTATGACACTTGCAGCAATCATGAGCAAGACACTTAACCATAATTCTTTCTCTCCACCCAGAGGTTAAATGGGTACCTGTGAGGGCAGGACCAGTTGGTTGAGTTAGCCCTTATGTCACGCTGTAATGGCAGCAATTAGGCTGTATACTCCCCAGGGAGCTGAGATGGGTTTCAGGAATGATTTATATGAGACCTTATAGAGCCTTATGAGCAGGAGGTAATAATATAAATCGCCTTGAAGCACCACTCAGTTAATTACGGTCGATACGTGCGCTATATTCAGTCCACACATTATTATGTGTATTATTATTGTATGTGGAGTACCATGGTCGAGCAGTTTTAGTGCATCGGATTTGTGTTCTGATGGCCGAGTCGTCAGAATGTGGGTTCGAACCCCGACCATGACCGTGGTGCTTGTGTCCTCGAGCAGAACACTTTACCATAATTGCTTCTCTCTCACCCAGGGGTAAAGTGGGTACCTGTGAGGGCAGAGTTGGTTGTTGTGTTTGATTAGCCTATATCTATGTTCTGCGCCGAAATGGCGGCTTAATTGGAGCTGTATACTCCCCAGGGAGCTGAGATTAGTTTTGGGAATGATTTACGTGCCCTGCAGTGAGCAGGGATAATAAATGTACAGCGCTACGTACCACCGTGTGAGTGCTTTAAAAAATGCCCCATTATTATTTTATTATTATAAAGGGACAGTATCGTCACGATCCAGAGCAGACTTTCAACAGGGCATGGAATTGGTGGCCTACTTTAAAGATGAAACACAGTGACACTGAAACTTAGTGGCTCGCATGTGCTTATGTATATTGTCCAGAGTTCTTTCGGAATTACACCATATGTATGATGAGTCTCTTTGGAAAAAAAGTGATGAGCTCTGAGAAGAAACGGATTGGTTTATGCCAAAAGCTAGAACTCAATAACATCTATCTCTCCACCATACAAAAGCCTTGAATCCCTACATCAACCAGTAATATATTGCTTATCATGTGGGGTATTATTTTCAGTCAAGTGACTTAATCTAAAACTAACACTCTCGATGCCATGCCCTATTGTTGATCACTGATGATATGTTATCCCTTTATGTGTGCATTTTTAAGTCTTACCAAGTTTGGCAGTTTTACCCTCCAAACCGTCAAGACACCGGCAAACATAGCCCGATTATGCAGTCTTCACATCAAAACAAGTTCCACCATTCAAACACGGATTTGTGCTTGCAGATTTCTGTAATTCATTTTTAAAGAAAAAGAAAGACATATAATTTAAAGACATATGAGAACAGTCTATTGTATTTTCCTTAATTTTTTCAGAGTACTTTTTTGAATAGACCACAAGGAACATTTTGGGAAATTTTAATTTTAAAATGCCAATAAGGCTGAAGGGTACTTCCCGATGGTACCCAGAGCAATCCCTAAAAGTCCTCTAGTTATTTAGGCAGAAAGGGTTGTTGTCATGCCGGGTACTCCTTGATGGTACCAAGGCAATCCTATAAAGTCCTGTAGTTATTTGAGGCAGAAAAGGGGTTTGTTGTCATGCCGGTGCTCCCTTGATGGTAACCCAGGCAATCCTAAAGAGTCCTCTCTAATAACGTTATTTAGGCAAAAGGGTTGTTGTCATGCCGGGTACTCCTTGATGGTACCCAGGTAATCCTAAAAAGTCCTGCAATGTATAAAATAAGATTTAGCTTGGTTCCAGGGTACTGCATTGGGGAAATACCCCGTGAAGTAAGCTTGACCCCTTCTGTCCCAATAAGCCATACCTGAAGTTCTCACAAGTGCTCACAATTTCATGCGATGTACTAAACCAGTTTAAATTTGGTACATGTAATTTTTATTTCGATTTCCAGAATCCTTTATGGTGTGTTGCTACCAAAAAGCAATTAGTGTTGAAAAAAATTTGCATCATTTAACAAATCTGATACCTTCATTCATTTGAAATTTATTGGGGAATTTTTTTTTTTTTTTTAAATATGTTCCTGGTATTGATAAGCATACATTGGCATTACATAGTGTAACAGGGAATGGATATTTTCTACTTAAGCATGCTCACTTGCAGAAGTTTAGGTCGTATATGGTTTGCCAATGGCACGATGGTCCCATCAGCCAGCTGTGCATACAACTGGCAAATGTAACGCTGGACTTCCCGGTTGCGGATGCGGAAGGTGAAATCCAGCATGCGCATTCACGGCCTCCGTGGAAGGAGACAGTTGCTTGAGGTCAGTGTAACTTTCCCTCTCGTTGCTCTCCAAAGGTAGACGACATAGTTAGGGATGTTGGTACCCTGGGGCTGAGTTCCCAGATCACCTGGACAGATTCAGTAGTCCGACGTTCCAGTGTTGAAAGTGACCGTTAAGCTGTACAGTATAAATTATAAATTGATGTAAACATGAAATTGATGTTATATGAAATTGAAAGTTGATCTCTTGTTTGTGTCCTTTTGTGATAATATTTATAGATACGATTTTAACTGATATTTGACTTCGATGAAGACACTGCTTGAAGCTTGCTTATGTGTGTAATCCTCATTATTACTCAACCTGACTGCAAGATTCTCTGATTAGATCATCTATAAATCCAGGTTAGTTAAGCATACTATGATTGATTCAAAATCAGGGTTTAACACCTAGCTAAGAGTGTACTATGTACATTATCCTAACCACTCCCAAATCTCTGCGAAATCCTCCCAGCGGGCATTTTTGGGAAAAATGCAGCACTGCAACTGATTAGTACTCACACTCTTCAAATGGGACAAGTACTACCTGGCAACGAGCGGCGTCACCAGACCCCACTGTTAAACTGGGGGTGGGGGGCAAAGGGAGACAAGCTTAAAATTTAAGGGGCAAACTATTAATCTTTTAATGTAATTTTGTACCTGCTGAAAAAGCATTGACTCACCATTGAGGAGAAAAAATTGGGGAAAATTGGAGGCATTGCCTCCCCTTGCCCCCGTAAGCGCCCGCCTTTGCCTGGCAAGAGGTATAGAGCCATAAGTGCCAGATTATGAAAGATCCAACTAAAATGCATGGTGCATTTTTTTGAAAGAAAGGCATGTTTCCAAAAAGTGCTGATGGTTTTTGGAGGGACGGAGAAGAGTTCTAGCCAAGAATACCTAAGGGTTTGGGGTATATGGGATTCACGAATAGACACTATTTATGAGAGTGCATCTTTAAACTATCCGATGAAGTAGAATTAAAATAAAACAATCTAATCTTGAGATGTTACGCATAAAATCTGCAGTACTCTTGCTAACAATGAAATTTCTAAGTTTTCTTAACTACATCCAGCAGATTTTAAGAATGTACTTTATAATTCCTATGAACTTGCCAATGCGATGCAAATTTGAAAATCAACTACGGACATTACAAATGGGACCACGTCCACACTGCAGATACATGTGCACGATACTGGATTTGAGGGAGATGTACTGCGTTCCACCATTCAGACGAGGGATTGGGCAAACATTCATTAATATCTGTAACCAAAATAAAGAAAATTATTACAAATCACGCTTGAGTTTTTCTGAAAAGAAGTAAATAAAATAGACAAAAATAATTAATAGCGTAATATCAAAATGGAAATAAAATAAAAGTGAAAACAAATGCAATTTAAGGAAAGCTGTTGTTGGTTTGGATAATGTGGACTGAAGAGCAAAGGCAAGGTCCATTGTTATTTCATAACGACCTTGAGAGGTAACCTAGCTGGGGCAATAATTGAGTAGCTGGAGACCAGCTCAAAATTGTCAGCTGAGTGGTTCAATAATTCATGCCCACTCAGTTTTTAACATACAAACTGAGTAAAAAAAGTCTAACTACACATGTTCTCCAAGGGTAGCCAAATTGGTTGCCATGACCATGGATGATATACTTACTATGTTTCATCTTGCACCATCTATGCCATCTACAGGCGAACACAGACGTACCCCAATGCTGAGACAGTTGTCTCAGTACATGTGCTACCTCCATTCTATAAATAATTGCAAATTCATTTACAAATTGCTGACAAATCACAAATAAACATCGAAAAATCCACACATCATCAGTAGAAATCCTCATTTATACAGAATCGGTTACGTTGAATTCAGAAGATGAAATTCTCAAATTCTTGATGAACCATTGTAACACGTGACACTGTTTTTCTTCTTAAAAACCACTGAGCCTGATTATTTGGCCAAAAAGTCCTGACAATGTTTTTGCAAAACAGAACAGTATGAATAGCCAGTTTGTGCATTGCTTGTTTGCCATGGTTGTGTATGCAGGGTTTTTTCCTTGTTGTCAAGAATATCGTCTTTGCCTAGCATATTCTGACCAGGGCTGAGTCGGCCTTTTTTACAACCATTGTTCCTTGTAATTTTTATATTGCATTGTTCTTACCATAACTATTTTGTTTTCTTGTTTACACTGATGATGTCTACTGCGCCATGTAAGGCGTCTCTTTTTAGAGGATACGGTAGCGTACAAACGTGTTCATTAATATGTATTATTGTGTGTGTACCTATGTACCACCCAATCGTTATCATCCCAGGAGCTTCATTTTACCCATAAACTGTAGGCAGGTAAAGCGCACATGCCAACTCACTGCATATAAATTGTTTGATCATTCAATTGATAAAAAAAAATTATTTATTATTAATAAGCCATTTACCACTCCATGGCATATTCATATTGTGATGTTTTTACTGAATCAGGACATACTCATTAGTAATGGTGGGAATTAATTAACAAAGATCATTTGATGTGAAATTTTTAGTCATTTTTAAAGTAAACAGGAAAATTGTTGTTTGGCAAGAATTAAATCAATTGTTTTATCCACCGGCAAAATTTCATCAACCTATCAATACCGCGGCACCCAGCTGCTATATATAGGATTCTAGCTGGCCATTGTCGTCATCGGGCAAGCCGCGGTGGTCGAGAAGGTGGTTAAAAGGCGTCTGCACTAGTAAGCAGGGTGAGGTGGGTTCAAATCCGCCCGAGTCGCCTGTGAATTTTTTTCTCAGACATACACTCGAGAAAGCACTGAGTATACAGTGCTTATACACACTTGTCGTCGGTGTGAACGCAAGATTAAATCCAACGCAGGAAAATACATAGACCATTTTCATGCACAAATTTGTTCCGAAATGCACGAGCTACCACTGAAACATCAGAAGCTAAATACAACATAATTCGTAACATACAGTTCAGAGTCACTAACAGTATAATGCAATACCAATACGGCAATGCAATGAGAATGTACTACATGTACAAGTATAATAGAACATAAACGACACTCACAGAAACTACAAACTGAATATACCATTTTTTGGACTGCAAAACCAACAAACCTGCCCAGTAACATCAGGGATTATCGATTACTGTCGGCAAAATTCCACTTCTATGCAAACAGTTGCTCATTGAATAAAGTGAGCTAAAATCTATCATTTACCGTGTTGAAAAACAGCCATAAAAGATGAACATCCTTGTAGTCCGCATCCTTTGCCTACCCGTTTTGACCAATGTAATTTTTTTTTTTCTGAGATGTAGGGCCACATGATCCGGTAGTATGCAAATAAAATTACCACGATATCACGCGAGAGTGCAGTTTGAATTCAATTTCAAAACTGGACGTTGTTTAACAGAGGAGGGAGATTTTACAAACTTACAAGTTGCTTACTTTACTTGTTCGTACATTGTTCAACAATCAAATTATATACATCTCCATTTGTCCGGTCATAATCAGTTGAAGGATTTGTAGTCCGTCCGGGTTGAAGATTGTCAAAGTCAAAAATTGATCAAACCGGAATTAACGGCGTCAGAAGGTCAGATACGTCTTCTTCTCGCGTTGTTTAGTCCTCTGCGAGATCCGAGAGCGATGACCTGCGTGAAGCGGTGTTTGCATCTCCGTTCATAATGTCGTATGGAATGTACCATGGAAGTTCCGGGTGGGTTCCATGTTGACGGTGATCGATCAGAATGTGGTGGCAGAGTTAATGCTAAAAGTACCATTGTATACAAAAACGCATAATGCAAGTAAGTAACTTAATAATAACATTATTTTTTTCACAATTATTTTTGTTACCAGAAATCGAGACAGGCCATTTCTTTTAACTATGAGTCCTGTTGACACTTTGCTCCGGTTTTGCTTTTCGGTTTTGAAAATCAAAAGCCAATCGTATAACTAAGTTGATATTTGTGCTGCTTTGTTCACAATTTCAAAGAAATTTGATACTCGGGGCACATATCTTATATGGTGAGAAATAGGAAACAGAGCTTGCCATGGACATGTTGATTCTCTAACTTTTTAGCACCACAGTGTAATCAATTTGTTTTGGAAACTTTATTAGGCCAATTAAAAAAAGTCTCCGGTTTCTGGTCTCCTTTGTCACGTCCTAGAGATCCTCACATCGGCATTTTATCGGCATTTTTCTTTTCTTTTTCCCCCTGAATGATGTCAGTGCAGCAAGAATTGCTGGATCGATTGGAAATCTGCGTGATGTGTTTTAAGCGACCTTTTCACATAGGGTTATATGAATATGTTTGCCCGATTTGTGAGGGCCTCTCTTAGCCTACACCATATACTTTGTATATATGGAAATTTAAGTCATTAGCATTCATGTATCATCATGTAAAATAACCCTTTGGCAAAAAGATTACAAAAAAAAAAAAAAAAAAGCAATTATGGAAGCGAAACCGATGACCAGAAACGGAGACATTGTTTTGGCCTTACAAAACTTGCCTCTGCAATACACTGATCCAGCCTGTCAATCCAAAATAGCACATATTAACCAATTTAAGATTAAGCAGCACCGTAATTCTGGTGCTATGTTGGTCAAGACCTTGGTTTTTAATACAGGTGACATTACCGAGTTTCAGCATTGCTAAAAAGGGTGGGCACTGGAGTAGAGACTATGGCCATCATCGAAATCAGTGTACTGTTTGTGAAATTTGTCCATTTTAAAGTGTTTGTTTGCTTTTCTACAAGGAAAATAACAATTTTGCCTTTTTCAAACAAGTTGATGCACCATTTTGAAACCATTCGCTTTTGTGGTTTTGAATGGTGAAATAACTCATGTTCAGTATTGATTCCCCAAAATGGTTTTGAATGGTAGGTCAGCTTCAATACAAAAACCTTGTTTGGATCTCTTCCAAATATAGTACTAGCTAATACAAAACCTTGTTTTGGATTCTTCTAAGTGAGGTAGATCAATGGACCCTCTATGCATTTTAGAATGGTTGAATGGTAGTAAAAGCTGCTGCTACCAACACTATTCTAAATGGTATCACACCGTAATATATTACAAAACCAATGGGCATTTTGAGTGGAAATTTTGAATGGTTTCAAATATATCAAACACTAGGAGGTTAATGAAAAAAATTGGCGGGAGTCAAGCGTAGAATAGACACAACATGGGTGACTGATCTTTAAATGAGAACTTAATCAACCTACGTATTTCTGGTGTAGTCCCTGGAACTCAGCGGTGCACTGGCATCGATAAGTTAAGCATATCAAGGCATCTCCCATTGTTCTTGCATGGGGAACTTAGCATCGTTAATTTCTGGGTAAAAAGTCAAATAAAAATTAATTACCATTTCCATTCCTTATATTTAAAATATGGAAGTGTTCCTTTAAGAAAACTGTTTTACCTTGCCCATGATATATGCCTTCATATCCAATTTTGCACACACAGTCAAACCGATTGTTTCCATCTATGCAGAAACCGTTGAGACCACAGGGATTACTCATACACTGATTGTTGTCTGTGGAAAAAATTCACAGGTGGAGACAAGTTACATTTTATTATTTTTGGTTCTTTCTTGGCAAGAAACCAAGGAGAATCAACAGTGCCTATTACACTTATGTTCCTTAAGAAACCTGTGAAGAGAAGATGATGAAGAAATGTTGAACTTTATGGAGGAAGGCCAAAGTCTTGGTACAGCCGATAAATTTGGGAGGTCACTCCAAAAAGTTGGGTCCAAGTTTAGGGTTTTGCCAAAGCCAGTCACATAATAAGAATTAAATATTATTATTATATGTAACAAAAGAGCTTCAATGTGACAACAGAGCATCCAAGACAAACAGCTAAATAAAGTAAACTGGGTTTCAAAGCCAGAAATTATTTCAAAGATATTCACATAGTGGCATGGTTCTAAGCAAACAATATCCCCAAGAAAGTTTGTCTAGCCACCCAAAAACTAAACTTTTATCGATTTTCTGCTTTGCATGTTCTGAAAAACTAAAATCCAATTAAGACTATTTTCAAGATAGCTAATTTTTGAATTAATTTCAATTAATTTTCCATTTATTTCAAAGAAACAGCCAATAATCCAATGCACAAAATGTGTGGATGTTTTAGTCCTGATATGCCAACATAAGTAAAGAACTACAACAACCCTTTGCCCTCACAAAAGTAGTGGAATCCTTTTTTAAAATGTTTTTAAATTACCATAAAGACTGACATTTTGTATTTAATAGTACTACCAAAAGAAGCGTTTATAACTATAATTCTTTTTTTTCAAGTAAAATCTAAAAACAAACTGCTCAAAACTAGTAATCCAATCGTGTAATGCAAGTTAAATTCATGTTACTGACGTGACAATAATGTAAAAGTTTCTGACAGTAACCATGAGCCAGGATGGGATTTCCCCATGGTTTCCAAGGGTTTTCACTGGGTTCTCATACTCAGCATTTAAATTTATTGCCTTGAATTTGTATTATTTTAAACATTGCATAAATGTACATATGATTTTCTTTGTGTTCATAACCAAAGACTTCAAGGTAACTGTAATTTACTTTTAAGTCATGTTGTATAATTTGTTATGTGTGTTATCTTATTTTCGTGTGTTTTTGTATATGCAGAGCTCAATGGAAACAATAGTGTTTAAATGTTTGGGCATACTCTAGGTAAATAAATGTGATAAATATAACAAATATAAATAGTGGCCTTCAGTTCTGGTTTTCACTTACTGATTTCACAGTTGGTTCCCGAATATTGTGATGGACAAACGCAAGTAAATCCATTAACCTCATCTTTACATGTGCCTCCGTTTTGACATGCGTTTGGATTCAGCAAACATTCATTGATATCTATAATATGGGGGGAAAAGTTTGACAAAAACAATTATTACAAACTTTGCCCTCTGAATCCTCTAAATGTCATGCTTTCTTGCAAACATGAATAATAATAATAAAAAAAGCTTTATTTACAGATATGTAACAAGTCACCTATGAGATGATTTTTCGATCAATGGGCCATCATTATAATAATTTTTGTAATCATTGTAATCATTATTACAAATTAAAATAAATAGCTCAAATACAGCTTTGCCACTGTTTGCAAAGTAAATGATGAACTCATCAGTAAAATTAGGATAAATAATCAGCATTAAAAAAACTAAAAAAACAGCTAAGTTTCACTGGGACGATTCCCTCAACTTAACAAATTTCTATTGATTATTTGCATAAATCGCAGCTTCTGATGTCACAATTCCTCTGACAATCTCATTCATATGAGCCCAGCCTTTATCGCGGTTAGCCTTGATGGAGCGCGTCGGAATGGTTTGGTCGTATAATTTCGGCCCCCATTTAGCTATCCGAAACAGTGCACATTCACATTTTGATTCATATGTATACATCTACATGTACATAATGTATGGAGTACACTGTTCATTATTCATACATGTATGTACTGTACACACAGTGACCATTCATCGTCGAGCCTTGATGCTTTCTGCACAAAATTTAAGGCGGAGCTCATTAATGCTAATATACCAAATTCAAAAACCAAACGTATTCTCACTGGTGACTGGTTGGCCCAGTAACTGCATGCTCGCTGTCTTGGATATATGTGATTACTGTACATGTACAACAAGGTTGGACTTTGACCTTCGTCTTTCGATCCGTTTCACACGTATACAGTGACGGAGTACATATTTGGGCTCATGTACGGCGTGTGCATGCATTGTTGCTGTGTGTGTGTGTGGGATCAACGGGTCAATGCTAGGGGCCTGTGATTAGCCATCATTTAAAATGAACCGCCCACATCTTACATACCACTTTCCATTGGAATTCCAATGGGAAAATAAAAACACATAAACTTTCAGTTACAGAAGGATCAAGGCTGTTGTTTGAGTTCAAACCACGGACGAGTCGCAATGCCACAACCCGTATCCACGACTTCGTTATTGATCTCAATGAACTAAGTGTACAGGTCTGGGGCGGGATGGCACACCGTGTGTGTGTTCTGAATTTCTCGGCTAGCAATCGGTACGGGCTGGGGATGGGAATACCGTGGTAAGTGCACACTAGGACAACAGTCTTGAATCAAGGCTATTATGCGGTGAGCCACAAGGTCACAGAGTCCATCTTGGATAAGGATACCTTTTAGCTGACCCAGACCGGTGTGTTAATAAGGGAAGGTTACATTGGTAACTATCAGATGAATCAAGTTAACAAATTATCACCTCAAAGTACACTTGGTGAAAAGTTGGTGAGAAGTATCAATCATCCTTCATCTCGGAGAAAAAAAACGGAATTGTTGTGTTGAATTTACGAAAAGGTGCCGGTCCAGCAACTTGTTGTTATTTAGTAAACTTTTAAAAAACGTGTAGGCCTAACAGTTTTTTGTTGTTGTTTCTCAAAAATTGTGAGAACCTATTGTGATGAAACTTTCACAGGTTAGTTTCATTTTTATTTCTTAAAAACTAGAGGGTTTTAATCTGGCTTTAAAGGGACGGTATCATCACGATCTTTCAACAGGGCATGGAATCAGTGTCCTAGTTTAAAATGAATACAGTGACTGAAAATTTACTGGTTCATTTATGCAGAAGCAACAGTAGTATGACCTTATCATGTGAGGTATTATTTTCAGTCACTGTGTTAATCTAAAACTAGCATTCCGATTCCATGCCCTGTTGATCGTGGCGATATTGTCCCTTTAATGCTGCTATATAAAAAAAAAACAAGATGGCAGCAAAATGGACAAACACTGGGAGCCAATCAGAACCTGCTATCACAACTAGCATGCATGAGCAGAGTAAAGAAAAAACACAGATGTGAGTTACAACGTGCAGAGATACATGTACATGTGTACAATTTTAATAAACTGGGTGTTGTATGTAGCATCTTCCACGGCCATTGCTATAAAGCACAGGATAGACGACATCATGCATCATTTCAAAGGTGTGATTTGACAAAAGTAAAAAAAATCCTGAAAAATGGGCAGCGGGCTACTCCCTTCCTTTGATCCACTGGGTCTGCCAAAAGGGGGTTTTGCTCCCTTGGATGCCCCCATGAATTTATCAATCAGGGATGTGATTTGACAAAAGTAAAACTCCTGAAAAATGGGCAGCGGGCCCGGGTCTCACCCTTTGGTCTAGAGGACAAAGCCCCCTGAACCTCCTGTGGGTAGCAGGCCTGGGTCTCCCTTTGGTCTAGAGGACAAAGCCCCCTGAACCTCCTGTGGGTAGCAGGCCTGGGTCTCCCTTTGGTCTAGAGGACAAAGCCCCCTGAACCTCCTGGATGTTTAATTTTGGAGGATTTACAGACTCTCCACAAACATCCCCCACAAACAAGAAACTAGAGGTTTGGACACAATACAAGCTACTTCTTTCTTTCCTTGGTGGCTACTTCTCTTCTTTCAAGAACATTTTGAGGTAAAGAGAAATTTGTCAAAATCGGAAATCCAGGAAAAATCCTGAAATCACAAGCCTAAGTAAGACTAATTGCGAGTGACACCATGTGAAATTCTCGAATTGGTAGTAATTAGTTCTGAAAAAGAACTGGAGGTACAACTCGACGTTTCGATCAGTGTGCTCTGATCGTCCTCAGGAGCACGCCGGACTCTGGGAGATGCTGCTGCTTATTTGCTGCTGGAGGATTGCAGCGATGACAGGATGCTGGAGGATTAGTTCGTTGAGGCGTGCAGGCCGGAACTGTTGAGACTAGGATCCTTGGAGTTGGGAGAAGGAGTGTGTACTCACTGAACCGAATCAGTTGTTCATTTACTAAATCGATAAATGTATGTGTAATGGAATTGAGCTCACTCATAAAAAAATGGAGAAACCTTTGTTAATGTGTACTTACTTTCAGCGCATAGTGGCCCCTGGAGATCCTGCAAGACACTCACACACTGTACCCATTCACTAAATCAATGCAATTCCCGTTGTTGAAACAAGGTCGTGAAAAGCACTCATTAAAGTCTGAAAACATAAACAATTCATTTATCAGTTGTAAACGCAGCCATAACAGTGCCTATGTTTGATGAAATTCTTGCGTCGTATGATTAACAACTGATTTAATTTTGCCCTACACCGACGTGTGTATAGCACTGTATACTCAGTGCTTTCCGAGTGTCTGTGGACATAAACTTCACAGGCGACTCGGGCGGATTGAAAACCCACACCTTCTGCTTACTAGTGCAGATGTCTTAACCTCTCGACCACGAGCTTGCCCAATGTCGATTGGCTGGCTAGAATCCAATATAAGCGGGTGCCGTGATATTTTATAGTTTTATAACTAATTATAAAACTAAATTATAAAATTTCATCAAAGTGCCTATATATGTTGTTGATATCACAAAATAGTGTACATGTACTTGGGTGTGCTTTTAGCCCTATTCAGAAGACTACATGGTCATATAGCAGGATGGCACAGTTCATGTAGGTCATAGACTTCGGAGTATAATTTTTCTCTTCATGTATATTTAAAATTTGCCAAGTTAAAAAAGTGTTTAAACTTGATTGAATTCCAAGGTTTTATTAATAAAATTAATCTACAATTGACAAATTGTTCAGAATCAATCATTAAGGCCCCAAAAAGTCTCAGGTTTCTGGTCTCCACGTCGCCGCCTCAGACCTGCACGTCAGCATTTTTAATTTTTTATTTTTTATTATTATTTTTTTTGCTATGAAACGATGCCCAATTGCAGCCAAAATTGTTTGATCATTGGAATTCTGCCGTGCTGCGTTTTAAATGACTTTTTTCACATAGGGGTATGAACATTTGCTTGATTTGTGAGGCCTCTCTTAGCCACCATACTTTGTATATGGAAATTTGGTCCCAGCGTATACATGTATCGTATTTCCTGTTGGCAAAAAAAAGATTACCCCCCCAAAAAAGCATGTCACTGCACCGATTTTGAAGCCGACCGATGACCAGAAACTGGAGACATTTTTTGGGCCAGACAAAACCTCTGAGGGGTGAGAGGGGCGTGGCTGCTGTTAATGGACTGAGCCGGATACCGCGATACCATGCAATGACGTGTTACGCTCACTCCACAATCAGCCAATTAAGTTCAGCAGAATTCAATAAAATAAGCACGAGATTATATGTCACAGTGAATTTACCTTGTTCACAATTTACACCTACGTAGCCACTGACACAGTTACATGTGTAAGACAACGTCCCATCAATGCACTGACCTCCATTTTGGCATGGGTTCGAAGCACAGTCGTTTATTTCTGTAAGAATTTGAAGAATAATATCAAATATTTATTCCAATAAAAAAAAAATTAAATAAAAATGTTGTATTTACTTCTCATTTACTTTAATGAGTCACCCATTTTTTTTGCCTTGATGGCAATGTTTACATTATTTTACCATCTTTCATGTGAATTATTACACCCAACTACTGGTTTGTCATTTTGTTTGTTTGTTGGTCAGTCTAGTATTTACAAATGTTTTGCCGAAAGTGGGAAGGTACATCATTGGTAATTACCAGTGCTGTAGTCTACAACACTGGTAACTACTGTAAAACTGGTAATTTTCGCGCAACATTTATTTTCGCGCTTTTCGCGTAACGATTAGACAGCGCGAATTTAATAACACGCGAATTTATTACCCGCCCGGTGGATTGGTAAGTTACTAATATTTTCTTTGTTTACCTCTACCCCCGGCCCCGTAATGAAGACATACCTACATGTACATTCATGTTATAAGCATTGTGCATAGCACCGGTGCACGACTTCGGCACTATAATTAGGTCACCTTTTGAAGTGGTAAATACGTGTCAACCACATCGTGAGCATTGTACTACAAGTCAAATATTTACCGTGCGCAAAAGCAACAACCCGCGAATGTGTCGGTAGGGTGGCTGGCGCGAAAAAATTACTATGAAAATTACCAGTTTTACAGTAAAAGATTATCATATTAGGAAATTATTATGTAAAATCTTACTTGGTGTAAAGCTGGTGCCCTTATCAATTATTTTAAGTGTTTCCATCTTAAAGAAACAGGAAATGTTTTCTCAATTTACAAGAAGTTGCCATCCGTCAACTTTTGTAAAAAAATCAAAAACATTTTTACATCGCTTTCTCAAAAATGTGAACACCTACTGTGATGAAACATGTTAGTTTAATGATATATTTTGTGAAAACTATAGTGGGTTGAAACGAAGGTATGTTAGCAAATACCAATGTTGGGCCCTCTTGTTAAATTCTGATTACTGATTAAACCCTACTTCAATTTTATAAAAAATCCAGCGTCTATGTTTTATTGGATTTTGATGGATCTCGTACTGTAGCCACCAGCCCATGTTGCTTTTCATGCAGTCAGGTGTACAATACATCGACGCCCGAAAAGTTTGGTGGCTGCGGTTACTGCATATTGATGGGATTTGACACAAAACCCTATGGGATAACTTACTGGTTTCACAGTAAGTTCCTGTGTAATCTAGGCCATCACATATACATGTGTACATATTGGTTCCGTCACGACAGACGCCACCATTTTGACACGGCTGGCTGTCACATTCATTAGGATCTGAAAGAAACCAAGGAAGAAATAGTGAATATATACCTCAAAGGAAATATACAACATTAGGTCAACTGTCATTCAGAGAAAGTATATGTCATATTTTTTTGGCCAACATTACCAATGGTGTACCTTCCCTTTTAAAGGGGACAGTATTGTCACGATCAGAGTAGACTTTCAACAGGGCATGGAATCAGTGTCCTAGTTTAAGATGAACACATGTGGCTGAAAATTACTGGCTCATTTATGCTGCGGCAATGGTAATATGACCTTATCATGTGAGTCATTATTTTCAGTCACTGAGTTAATCTAAAACTAGCACCCTGATTCCATGCCCTGTTGATCAAGACGATACAGTGTCCCTTTAAAGCAATTTTATACAATAAACATTTCCATGAGATATCATTGCGTTTCAAAAAAGAAATCATGTATGAAATTGTCTAGTAGGTAGAGTTTTATCAACATTAGTTGCTTACTGGCCCAGCTTGGACTTTCACCTTCATGTACTATGGTGACATCCAGTGTTTAAAAAAAAACACTTCCTAATACAGAAAAAAAAGGGTTTTATATAAAATCGCTTAATTTTTACCTGTATGAAGCTGCTGAAAATTGGCAATTGAATCCCATGACCAAATACAATAAACCCTTTCACGGTAATATATACGGCATGTTTTTGACGGGGCAAAATTGTTTATTTCAAACACTCGTTGCTGTCTGCGACCCGGCATTCGAACTTCTCGCACTCATCTGGAGTTAAAAAACATGGCTCATATTACCGTGAAAGGGTTTATTCATCTCAGCGAGGTTTGAAATTCAAAATATCATTTTCACTAAGTGTTTTTAATGAAATATACCCAAGATTTAACGTTAAAGTATTACTGTCGTTTTGATGGCTGTTCGTCACTTGAGCGTTACGACAAAACATACGCCAGTGTCAGCACGGGTGCATCTACGTAGATATGAGTGTGACGAGCACACACAAAACCTGCTGCGTGGAATTGTTTTGCGCAAACCTCACATACCCGCCATTTTGTCGCTACACGTGCATATACTAATGTACTATGGAATGATGCGCAACCATTGAAACTCTAGGATTTATTTAACATTAGATCTGGATTTTCTTTTCAATAAAATAACTTTAGGGACAAGGGCCAAAGTCATGGTACAGCCAAGCCTTTGAGAAGCTTTTTCCCTGCTTACTGGTCTATATAATGAGCTCTGCTTGCCTGGGCTAGGCCCTACAGAAGCCCAGGTTATGTTGATTGGCAGGTACTGTATTGCTACAGGATTAGGACTCACAAAAGACAATTAGGAGGCCAGGTAGCCTAGGCCTGGCCAGGCTTTTCAAAGGCTTGGCTGTACCATGACTTTGGCCCTCCTCCCTTAGTAAAAATGATATTTCAAAATTCAAACCTAGCGCCTGTCATTATGGTTGTAATAGAATTTTAGTACCGAGTTTCAGCCTCCATTTTAATACAAAATGAAATTTTCTGTGCAGTGACTGACCTTCTGGTTATTGAACTCCGTTTCAGTGTATACAGAGACGGAGTCCATATTTGGGCTAGTTGCTTACCGTTAGTACAATACGCGCCAGTGAAACCAGGAGGGCAGTCACATTTGAAGGCTTTGAACCCATCATCCTTACAAACTCCGCCGTTCAGACAAGGGTTAGTGAGTGGGCAGTCATTAGTCACTGTCAAACAAAGACATATATTATTATATGGTTATGCAAAATCTTTATGCTGAAGATTTCCAAAGCATAAGTTGTCGTGTGCCCGGAAAAAGGACGTAACAAAAGTGTGACCGGCAAAAAGTCGCAAGCAATTCATGTGCAAAATTGTGTTTCAAGAAAAAAAACTGAGTGTGAAAGTTTGGTCGTTTTTCTGCCATTTATAAGTCATTGTAGGAAAGTTAAATTCCGCGTGGGAATGGAAAAACATATCTTGGGAGTAATTCTAGCAACAGTTTGCCCTACTTTTTTCAAAGGTCGTAGAGGCACACAACGAAATATGTATATTTTGGGGGTGTTTTTCTGTAAAATGAGAGCAGGTTATTAATTAGTACCTGTGGAAGAAAAATTAATAACATCTAAAATTTATTTTATTCTATCATTGCAATACATTGTTTATTAAAAGTAATGTATAAAACAAATGGTCAATTTGTTTGTTAAACTAACTTAGCATATCTTTTTTTAAATATTTTGACTGAAGAGCTGTCAGTTTTTGACTGAAGAGCTGTCAGTTTCACAGCACTGGTGTGCAATTCCCCCCCCCCCCCCAATCCGAGGCCTGTTTCCCCCTGGGTGCCTTCCCCACCCACTTAGAATTTGGATCCCCAAAAAAAACATAAGGGCCTGTACAAAAATTGTTCCTCGACCTTAATGCCAACCAACAAAATCTACTTACGGGTTTCACAACGAGGGCCTGAATAGTCTACCAAATCACAGTTACAAGTGTACGAGTTGACTCCGTCCACACAGATACCACCGTTCAAGCAGGGATTACTGGCACAATCATTAGTGGCTGAAAATAAAATGATTGTATCATGAACCCATCTGAAATCAGGCAGAGACGACTCAGATGCATCATAACCAAATGTTAGATACATCACAATCAAAAAAAGGAACTTTACTGTCTTTAATAAGACCGTTTCACCCAGCATTTACACTGTAAGCCTTAATTGCATATTGATCACATGGCCCATGTCAATTTTTTGTTTTAAGTGGACTGTGGGCAAAAAAGCATCTATGTGACCCAACCGTACGAAATGAGTCGGAAGTCGCAAATGCCTGTATTGAGATACAGACACGTAAACACAAGTCATGCGTGTGTGGTCGAAAAATAATTTTTGGGGTTTTCGAAAGAAATAAGTAGAAAAACAAGTTAATAAATCTACCCAACTAACAAAATCTTGATTTTTCTTTACCATGTTGAATCAAGAATGTTCCAAAATCACAACATGATCAAACTTTCTGAAAATGTTTCCAGTGTATTGCCTATCAAAATACCTGATTGCTATGAAAGAATGATATAAATAAAACCAGAAATCAAGCCCAGACTTAAACTTGCGATATTCCCGGTTTTTTGGTTTTCTAACAGTGTAGGCCGAGGTTATGTGTTTTATGGTATAACTTCTGTATTTTTTAATGTATGAACATAATTTTTTTATCAAATGAAAGAGGAAATATGCTCTTTCAGGACCACATAAAAACTTAATTTGTGCCCATCACCTTAAGACTCATTTCGTAGGATCCGGTCACATATTTAGTATGGATCTATCCTTTTGTGTGGTTACGCCACTGGTTATCATCATCTGAGGCCTGTGCCCCTTTGGGCCCCCCTCTGCTCAAAATTTGGATCCCTCAGAAAAAAAAAACATAAGGGCCTGTACAAAAGTGTGCCTCAACCTTAATGCCAACCAACAAAATATACTTACGGATTTCACAACGAGTTCCTGTGAAGTCTACCAATGCGCAGTTACAAGTGTACGAGTTGACTCCGTCCACACAGATACCGCCGTTCAAGCAGGGATTACTGGCACAATCATTAGTGGCTGAAAATAAAGTGATTGTATCATGAACCGGTCTGAAATCTGGCACAAAAGGCTCGGTTTTCGTCAAACTTTGCAAAGCCTGGAAGAGGTAAGTTCTCGTAGACTAGAGGGTCACCCAGACCCCCTATGCATGATATTCAGTAAGTATAATAGAGATCAGTGGATACAATCATTACAGACACATAGGCCCTAATGCTAGCCATACATTTTAGTATCGATCAATCCTTTTGTGACTTTGATGACAACCAGTGGTAGAACTATTAGGGAGCATGTGTCCCACACCTCACCCAAGGTCTGTTCCCCCCTACCCTCCTTGCCGCCCAGATTTTAAGAAAAAAACATAAGGGCCTGTACAAAAGTGTTCCACAACCTCAATGACAACCACCAAAATATACTTACGGATGACAACCACCAAAATATACTTACGGATTTCACAACGTGTCCCTGTGAAGTCTACCAATGCGCAGTTACAAGTGTACGAGTTGACTCTGTCCACACAGATACCGCCGTTCAAGCATGGATTATTGGCACAATCATTAGCGGCTGAAAAAATTAAGCAATTGTATCATAAACCGATCTGAAATCAGGCCCAGAAGGCTTGGTTTTTATCCAAACTTTGCAAAGCCTGGATGAGGTAAGATCTTTTACAGGCACATCATAGTTTTATGCACTCCAATAGATCATTTCACCCAGGAATAAGTTAATTCTGAAAGCATTATTTGCAAATTCATCACATGGCGCATGTCAGATTTTGTTAAAAGTGGACTATGGCCAAAATATCTTATATTTAGTATAGATCTATCCTTTTGTGCCCCTTTGGATCTGCCCCCCCCCCCCTCCCTATTCAAAGTTTGGATCCCTCACAAAAACATAAAGGCCTGTACAAAAGTGTGCCTCAACTTTAATGACAATTAATTTAAAAAATATACTTACGGATTTCACAACGTGTCCCTGTGAAGTCTACCAATGCGCAGTTACAAGTGTACGAGTTGACTCCGTCCACACAGATACCGCCGTTCAAGCAGGGATTACTGGCACAATCATTAGTGGCTGAAAATAAAATGATTGTATCATATATTCAATTCAATTCAATTCAATTTAACAAATTCGTCATGCAAAAACATGAAAATTGTTTTCCCAGTCAATTTAAAAACAAGAATATCAATACAAAAATTCAGAAATATACGAAAATTAAAAGATTAAATACATAAAAAGAAAAAAGCTCACATACAACCATACAATTTGTTTTGCCAGCCCCACCCCCCACCCCCCCCCCCCCCGAATAGAATTTTTATCTAGACAACGAGTTATTATACTGTCTGAACGCTGATGGGAGAAACGAATTCCTAAACCTATTTGGATCCCTCAAAAAACATAAAGGTGTGAAATCAGGCAGAGATGGCTTGGGTGCCTCCCAACCAAATGTTTTCGTCAAACTTTGCAAAGCCTGGAAGAGGTAAGTTCTCATAGACTAGAGGGTCACCAGACCCCCTCATATGAAGAACTTTGACCAGATTTCGTGCAGAAAAGATAAGATGCTCTGTGGAACGGCCAGAAGGACACACATGACCCTATACTAATGAGTGCACATAGCACGGATGTTTATTGAAAACAATAGGTCAGTGGACTAGACCATTTCATATAATGGGGATGGCGGTGGATGTGAGAAAGTATTGGTATGCACAATATAATTAATAAGTACATGTACATGTACATCAATACAAAATACAACTCAAGATTTCAGAGTTTTAAAATGTTCAACTTCAGCAACTTTAGTTATTCACATTCTTCCACAAAATCAAAGTAAAGATGGCCCAAAAAAGTAATGGTGTGATCCGATCAGCAAGTACATCAAACTTGTTTTTTTTAATCGAAGTTGGCTCAATTTTCTTTAAAAGAGGGGATTTTAATGTGGACTTAAGAAAACCTACCTATAAATATATTCTACAACTATTTTTCCTTTGTTGATGTGAAAAATCGTTGATGTGAGAAACGAGTCTCCTACGTTTCTTGTGGCACAATCTAGTACCCACTGCAACCATCACAATTTACGTGCATAATTAAAGTGAGTGCATGTGAAACCAGACTATGGAGATCCTTGCATATATTATCAAGGTCACTACTCGAAGAAGAGAGACGTTCAATGATTGGACATGAAAAAGCCCCTCTTTCCTCTTGGCTAATCAAAGTTCTTCTTACATGAATGGAAAGAGAATTTTCTACGGATTCTTCTGCCGTGTGAGGTAAATCTGTAACGTTACGCAATCTGCTTTGACATTCCATTTATTGAGCAAACCATCGGGAAAAACAGTCAAATTCGCATTGACCTCCATAGGAAATGCAGATTTTTAGCATTTACTCCCCTTTTTAAAAACAAAAAAGCCCTATTTTCCCCGAGTGTAATTAAGTTTGAAAAGATAATCATTCTGAGGGGAAAATGTTACAATTTAAAATGCCGGGCGAGGGGGTTAGAAACAGTCAACTACATTTCAAATACAAAGGAAAGTTTGTTAATGTTGCATCATTTAGTGGCACATTTCCCGTGTTGTAGGCTGCGTTGCGGAAGTCAAAGAGCAAATGCGCGAAAGTTGTTCATATGTGCATGCTATTCAGTAAGTATAATAGAGATCAGTGGATACAATCATTACAGACACATAGGCCCTAATGCTAGCCATAGTGTATCTTATACTAATAAATTTGATAAAATTAGAGTTGAGTATACATTTTAGTATCAATCAATCCTTTTGTGACTTTGATGACAACCAGTGGTAGAACTATTAGGGAGCATGTGTCCCACACCTCACCCAAGGTCTGTTCCCCCCTACCCTCCTTGCCCAGATTTTAAGAAAAAAACATAAGGGCCTGTACAAAAGTGTTCCACAACCTCAATGACAACCACCAAAATATACTTACGGTATACAACCACCAAAATATACTTACGGATTTCACAACGAGTTCCTGTGAAGTCTACCAATGCGCAGTTACAAGTGTACGTGTTGACTCCGTCCACACAGATACCGCCGTTCAAGCAGGGATTATTGGCACAATCATTAGCGGCTGAAAAAATTAAGCAATTGTATCATAAACCGATCTGAAATCAGGCCCAGAAGGCTTGGTTTTTATCCAAACTTTGCAAAGCCTGGATGAGGTAAGATCTTTTACAGGCACATCATAGTTTTATGCACTCCAATAGATCATTTCACCCAGGAATAAGTTAAATCTGAAAGCATTATTTGCAAATTCATCACATGGCGCGTGTCAGATTTTGTTAAAGTGGGCTATGGCCAAAATATCATATATTTAGTATAGATCTATCCTTTTGTGCCGCTTTGGATCTGCCCCCCCTCCCTATTCAAAGTTTGGATCCCTCATAAAAACATAAAGGCATGTACAAAAGTGTGCCTCAACTTTAATGACAATTAATACAAAAATATACTTACGGATTTCACAACGTGTCCCTGTGAAGTCTACCAATGCGCAGTTACAAGTGTACGAGTTGACTCCGTCCACACAGATACCGCCGTTCAAGCAGGGATTACTGGCACAATCATTAGTGGCTGAAAATAAAATGATTGTATCATATATTCAATTCAATTCAATTCAATTTAACAAATTCGTCATGCAAAAACATGAAAATTGTTTTCCCAGTCAATTTAAAAACAAGAATATCAATAAAAAATACAGAAATATACGAAAATTTTAAGATTAAATACATAAAAAGAAAAAAGCTCACATACAACCATACAATTTGTTTTGCCAGCCCCACCCCCCCCCCCCCAGAATAGAATTTTTATCAGACAACGAGTTATTATTATACTGTGATCGCTGATGGAAGAAACGAATTCCTAAACCTATTTGGATCCCTCAAAAAACATAAATGCCTGAAATCAGGCAGAGATGGCTTGGGTGCCTCCCAACCAAATGTTTTCATAAAACTTTGAAAAGCCTGGAAGTGTTAAGGTCTCGTAGACTAGACAGACCCTCAGTCTATGCATGATATTCAGTAAGTATACTAGAGATCAGTGGCTACAATACAGACACATAATGCAATAATAATAATTTTATAATAATAATTTTGATGAAATTAGAGCTGAGTATACATTTTACGCCCCAAAAAATGTCTCCAGTTTATGGTCATCGGTCGGCTTCAAAATCAGGGAAATACATGATACATGGGGACCATATTTCCTGTATACAAAGTATGGTGGCTAAGAGAGGCCTCACAAATCGGGCAAACGTTCATACCCCTATGTGAAAAAGATGTTTAAAACACAGCATGGCAGAAATCTAATCGATCCAGCAATTTTGGCTGCAATTAGACATCGTTTCATAGCAAAAAAAAAGAAAATTAAAAATGCTGACATGCGGGTTTGAGGCAACGCATGAGACCAGAAACCGGCGACTTTTTTTTTTGGCCTGAGTATCGATCAATCTTTTTGTGACTTTGATGATAACCAGCGGGCATAACTATTGGGGAGAAAGTGGATCATGTGCCCAACACCCCGCCCAAGGTCTGCTCCCTCGGGTGTCATAAGGGCAACCAACAAAACATACTTACGGATTTCACAACGTGTCCCTGTGAAGTCTACCAATGCGCAGTTACAAGTGTACGAGTTGACTCCGTCCACACAGATACCGCCGTTCAAGCAGGGATTACTGGCACAATCATTAGTGGCTGAAAAAAATGAAGCAATTGTATCATACTGGTGTAAAATCAGACACAAAAGGTTTGGTTTTCAAGACTAGAGACTAGAGGGTCACCCAGACCCCCTATGCATGCTATTCAGTATAATAGAGATCAGTGGATACAATCGTTACAGACACATAATGCTAGCCATAGTGTATATTATACTAATAATTTTGATAGAGTTAGAGTCAAGTATACATTTTAGTATTGATCAATCCTTTTGTGACTTTGATGATAACCAGTGGACATAACTATGGGGAAGCAACTGGAGCATGTGCCCCACACCCCACCCAAGGTCTGTTCCCACCACCCCCCACCCCCTGCGTACTCCCCTTGCCCAGATTTTTAAAAGAACATAAGGGCCTGTACAAAAGTGTTCACAACCTCAATGACAACGAACAAAATATACTTACGGATTTCACAATGTGTGCCTGTGAAGTCTACCAATGCACAGTTACATGTGTACAACTTGACTCCGTCCACACAGATACCGCCGTTCAAGCAGGGATTACTGTCACATTCATTAATAGCTGAAAATAAAAGTGACTGTATCATGAACCGGTCTGAAATCAGGCAGAGATGGCTTGGTTGCCTCCCAACCAAATGTTTTCCTCAAACTTTGCAAAGCATGGCAGAGGCGCTCATCAGCTAATGAAACACAATTACCATATCTGCCCTCACAGGTCTCCATTTATACTCCTAGGTGAAGAGAAGCAATTCATGGATAGTGTCTTGCAACTGGCATGCATGGCTAGGATTCGAACCCACATTCTGACCATGTACCTACCAAAACTTGTGCCAGATGCACTAGACTGCTCGGCCATGACCCTCCATAAGTCTTTAAATTAGTCAAATTCAATTTCTACTCTATAAGCCCAACTAGATGCATTGTATTTGGTCATGGGATTCTACTGCCGAGTTTCAGCAGCTTCACACGGGTAAAGATTAAATAATTTATGAATATGTTTTTTTGGTTTTTTTTCTGTATTAGCACATATTTATATATTTGTTTAAATCCTGGACGTCACCACAGTACACTATGTATCCACATCAAGTGTATAAATACTTGTGGTACCTGCTGCTATATCGGATTCGAGCTGGCCTATCATCATTAGGCAAGCTCGGTGGTCGAGAGGTAGGACCTCTGCACTAATAAGCTGGAAGTCGTGGGTTCGAATCCCGCCCGAGTCACCCGTGGATTTTTTTTCACAGACACTCAGGAAGCACTGAGTATATAGTACTTTATACATACGTCGATGTAAGGGCAAAAAGCCAGCCAATCGACATCAGGCAAGCTTGGTGGTCGAGAGGTTAAGACATCTGCACTAGTAAGCAGGAGGTCGTGGGTTCGAATCCCGCATGTGAAGATTTTTCCACAGACACTGAGCATACAGTGCTATACACATGTCAGTGTAGGGCAAAATTAAATCCAAAAAATCAAATCTATTGCAAGAATTGAGAAAGCTATGGGAAAATCCAAAAGATGAAGAAAAGTATGTCAGTAGTACCCAAGAAACAGAATGATATAAAACTCACGATTTTCACAGAATGTTCCTGTGTATCCAGTCACAGTGCAGTCACACGTATATGCAGTGGGTCCATTTACGCATATCCCATTATTGAGACAAGCGTGGTTGAGACAATAGTCCACAACTACAACTGAGAAAATTATGAAAACAAAAATCAAAAACATACAAAAAGGTATGTCAATATAACCCAAGAACACAATAATATAAAACTCACATCAAAATAGTTGCACTTCAGAGACAAAGAATGTCAATTTTGTTGTAATTCAGCAGATCATTCCACAATTGGTCAATCAACAGCTATTAATCCAATCCCTTATTGACCAATCAGAGTGAAGATAAAGGGAAGCACGGGTTGTAATTACAGAAACCTGCCATAACTCATTGATCTGACCTGTCAATCAAATAGCGCAGATTGACCAATAGGGTTAATACTATACTTGACAACTGTTATACATACGTCGATGTAAGGCCAAAAAGCCAGCCAATCGACATCGGGCAAGCTCGGTGGTCGAGAGGTTAAGACGTCTGCACTAGTAAGCAGGAGGTCGTGGGTTCAAATCCCGCCCGAGTCGCCTGTGAAGTTTTTTTCCACAGACACTGATTATGCAGTGCTATACACAAGTCAGTGTAGGGCAAAATTAAATCCAAAAAAATCAAATGTATTGCAAGAATTTCATCAGTCTATAGAGAAAGCTATGGAAAAATCCAAAAGATGAAGAAAAGTACGTCAGTATAACCCAAGAAACAGAATGATATAAAACTCACGATTTTCACAGAATGTTCCCATGTATCCAGTCCCAGTGCAGTCACACGTATATGCAGTGGGTCCATTTACGCATTTCCCATTATTGAGACAAGCGTGGTTGAGACAATAGTCCACAACTACAACTGAGAAAGTTATGAAAAAAATCCAAAAGATACAGAAAAGTATGTCAATATAACCCAAGAAACAGAATGATATAAAACTCTCTCGTGATCTGCCATAGTAGCAGTGCATGCACCATGGGTCAGGCATGTGGTTACATGCGCAGTGGGCCGGATAGAGTGAAGCATGCAGCGTAAAGGAAGAAGCGACTTCATAACGTAAGTGTTTCGTTGGAAGGATTCTTTGCAGTAGTTTATAGCTGGGCGACTACTAGTTCTAGTGTGCTTTCTGGGAACAGCTCAGACAGTTTAGCCAGGCGACTATCAGGATATTTGAGACCCTCTCTGTGAAAATGAGTCACATGTCACACCATGCGTTTACATGTAATGGGCGATGAAATGTTGAAAGGGTGTTTTTTTTTTAACATCTGATTTTTGGTTATCATGTTTTTTTGACATCATTAGGATCTAAATTTTCTTAATATTTTTTACATAAACGTCAATTTCAATAAATAAAATATTAAAATCAATGATTGTTGTGAGTACTTTATTTCAAATATGTCATTTGTTTTCATTTGAATGCTTGTTTTCCTAACAATAAATTGTGTTAATTATGCACATTATTGATTATTACAAATGCCATATCTCCATAATGCAATACACACCTCTAACATATACCAAATTAAAGCCGATGATGTACTCTTTCCAGCCACATAGAAATGTATATTTGCCAAATTTGCGATTTGTGACTCATTTTCACGGAGCGGGTCACATTTTTGATGGGCTTGACTTTGTCTTCATGTAATTCTCTAACATCAGCACTTGGGTTCCCTTCAGTTATAGTGTTCCCCCTACTCTCGTTAAGTACACGTAATTCACTTTGCCTTAAATAATTCACTTCGCCTGAAGTAATTTCATTTTGCCTTTAGAAGGGTCCAATCATTGCCTTAAGGAAACAATCATCTGCCTTATGGGAGCTTCTTTTTATTTCACATTGTATTGAATAAAATAGTTGTCCGGTTAAGTTGGCCCCCGTGTTAGTTACTCTCTGTTGTCTGTTGTCATCCTGCCAGTGCTAGTGCCTGTCTGGTGTGCCTGCACTACTGGAATGGTTTCACATGCAGTGATATACGTTCTCCAACGGACCTACCCCCAAGTACCTGCTGGACTACCGCTCGCCTGGCACGGTATGGGTTTCATCACAATATCTTTGCTCACACACGCAATAAGGTCAAAATCTCACTTTTTCCGGTATAAGATTATTGTCATGAATCAAAATCTCTTTGAAAAAGTTACCCAAAAAAATCCAAAAGATGAAGAAAATTATGTCAGTATAACCCAAGAAACAGAATGATATAAAACTCACATCAAAATAATTGAAACATAAATATTAATTATTCTGAAATATTGCACTTCAGAGACAAAGAATGTCAATTCTGTTGTAATTCAGCAGATCATTCCACAATTGGCCATGTCTGGTGTGCCTGCAATACTGGAGTGATTTCACATGCGGTGATATACGTTCTCCAACGGACCTACCCCCAAGTACCTGCTGGACTACCTCGCGGCTGGCACGGTATGGGTTTCATCACAATATCTTTGCTCACACACGCAATAAGGTCAAAATCTCACTTTTTCCGGTATAAGATTATTGTCATGAATCAAAATCTCTTTGAAAAAGTTACCCAAAAAAATCCAAAAGATGAAGAAAATTATGTCAGTATAACCCAAGAAACAGAATGATATAAAACTCACGATTTTCACAGAATGTTCCTGTGTATCCAGTCCCAGTGCAGTCACACGTATATGCAGTGGGCCCATTTACGCATTTCCCATTATTGAGACAAGCATGGTTGAGACAATAGTCCACAACTACAACTGAGAAAGTTATGAAAAAAAATCAAAAAGATATAGAAAAAAATGTCAATATAACCCAAGAAACAGAATGATATAAAACTCACATCAAAATAATTGTAACATAAATATTAATTATTCTGAAATATTGCACTTCAGAGACAAAGAATGTCAATTCTGTTGTAATTAAGCAGATCGTTCCACAATTGGCCAATCAACAGCCATTAATCCAATCCCTTATTGACCAATCAGAGTGAAGATAAAGGGAAGCACGGGTTGTAATTACAGAAACCTGCCATAACTCATTGATCTGACCTGTCAATCAAATAGCGCAGATTGACCAATAGGGTTAATACTATACTTGACAACTGTTGCTATCCACCATTCATTTTGGTCAAGCTTTCCACGGTCATGCTATCGTCCTGAATGAAAGATATGCAGCCACTAAATCAGTGACTACTTGGTTTATGGTCGGTGCAGTGTAATGCAAACGTTTTTTTGTGGGGGGGGGGGGGGGTGATGAAGACAATAATTTCTGATATCTTTGCTCACACATGCAATAGGTCAAAAATCGCACTTCATTCAGCATCAGATTATTGTCATGAATCAAAATGTCTTTGAGAAAGTTATGAAAAAAATCCAAAAGATGAAGAAAATTATGTCAGTATAAAACTCACAATTTGCACAGAATGTTCCCATGTATCCAGTCCCAGTGCAGTCACACGTATATGCAGTGGGTCCATTTACGCATTTCCCATTATTGAGACAAGCGTGGTTGAGACAAAAGTCCACAACTACAAACATAAATATTAATTATTCTGAAATATTGCACTTCAGAGAGAAAGAATGTACATTCTGTTGTAATTCAGCAGATCAATCCACAATTGGCCAATCAACAGCCATTAATTCAATCCCTTATTTAGCCAATCAGGTACGTTGAGTAAAAATATATGTATTTGGTTGAATACACCAAGGTGCATAGCTAAGGGGGAGGGGGAGGAGATTATCATTTGTTGTTTTCATTCTGTAAGGAACTAAGGAAACGGTACTCTTTCCTAAATTTGAACTGGAAATTAAAGGGAAGGTACAACAGTGGTATTTGGAAACAAACCTTAATTTTAACACTCTAGTTTTCAAGAAATAACGATAAAAACTAACCTGTACCAACATTGCACCAAGTATGTGTTTAAATAATAGGTTGTTAATTGGATAATCTGGTAGTTAATAATACAACCCTACACCATGAGATTAGCCTTGAGTTTGGTATTTAAAGTGCCATGGTCGAGCAGTTTAGTGCATCGGATTTGTGTTCTGATGGCTGAGTCATCAGAATGTGGGTTCGAATCCCAACCGCGACCGGGGTGCTTGTGTCCTTGAGCAAGACACTTTACCATAATTGCTTCTCTCCACCCAGGGGTAAAAGGGTACCTGTGAGGGCAAAGTTGGTTGTTGTGTTTGATTAGCCCTATATGCGCCATAATGGCAGCAATTGAGCTGTATACTCCCCAGGGAGCTGAGATGGTTTCAGGAATGATTTATGAGCCTGATGAGCAGGGGTAATAATGTAATGCGCCTTGAGCACCAGTTTGGTGGATACATGCGCTATATAAGTCCACATTATTATTATTATTATTATTATTATTATTATTATTATTATTATTATTATTATTATTATTATTATTAAAGATCTTTGGTTTTGAGGAGTTTTAAATAATAAACGTGATGCTCCGACTGACCTGACATTGACCAGTCTGAAACACCTTTTTTTGAATATGAAAAGTCTGTTGGTAGATCTTTCTGGACACTGTTAAAGTTTTATTACCTACTTTGAGATCAGCAAATAATGAAACAACAGATGTCGCCAATACCACGACCTTGCAATGTGCCACAAATATAACTTGTTTACCGCTGTACTAATTGATTTGCCTTTGTTGATTTTCTGGGGCGGGGTGTCAACACAAATTGTTTGCATGCAGCAGATGTTTTTTTGGACAATAGACTTTCTTTGAATACCATAAAAGTGAGTAAATTTGGTTGTTTATTTATTTTTTTGTTCTTGCGTCAGGGAAAGAAAGTTGGGTAAAACCCAAACATTTAATGTTACAAATAGCAAATAGAAAAAAAGTATTTGGTGTGTATTGAAAAATATTTGTCAATTGCCCTTTTTTTTTTTTTTTTTTTCATTCTTAATGATCCTGAAATCTTACTGAAATAAAGTGACACCATTGCTAGGAAAATAAACAAAATAAGCTTATTATTTGTTTTTTCCCACACAGTCACATCAGTAACTCCCGTCCTGAAACTCAACACAAGCACCATTATTTAGACAAGGAGAGCCTACACAAGTTCCTACTACGTCCACTGATTAAACAAATAATCTTGACTCAATTAACAACAATATTTCATTCTTACATAATGTATTTCACATAATACAGTATTGAGCAACTGTATCACTTTCAGGGCCTTTCAATCACAAATTTTGCTGTGATTTAAAAAAAAAATCTCAAAAATATTTACAAATTCCAAGATGGCAGACAATCTGAAATTCAACTTGACCAGTGACAGACTTTATTTACACAGTACAAACACATGTATAATAATAATAATAATAATAATAAAGATTTTTAGCGCGCACATATCCACCCTGCTGGGCGCTCAAGGCGCAGAAACAAAGAAAACATTAATACAAACAATATACAATGATAGCATAGGAAAACAAATTATGTACCGAGATACATGTACCTACAATGCAATTACAAATATACATCATCTTTGAAGAGTTGTGACATAAGATGAGTTTTAAGCATCGACTTGAATCTGGTTATACTATGACAAGATTTGAGTTTAGTTGGAAGATGATTCCAGTCTCGAGCTGCGACAGAAAACGACCTATCACCCAGTTCCGTTTTGAAGTTGGTTCCTTGAGGAGTGACATGTTGCTGGAGCGCCAATTAGCGTGATGGAGTGTAGACTTTAAGTAGTTCAGAAATATAAATTGGAGCAATGTTATTAAAAGATTTGTGAACAATTAGCATAAGTTTAAAACAATTCTCCTGTGAAACAGGAAGCCAGTGCAGTTCTTTCAAGATTGGCGTGATATGGCATGACTTTCTGGACAAAGTCACAACACGAGCTGCTGTGTTTTGTATGTACTGAAGACGAGATATTTGATTCTGCGGAAGACCGTGAAGGAGAGCATTCCGTTATCGAGCCGTGATGTGACAAATGCATGTATAATTTGTTCAGCAGCACTTTTATTCAAGTATTTCCTAATTCGGCTTATATTTCTGATATGAAATGATGATATGCGAACAATGTTGGAGATATGTGGTTTTAAAGTCATTGTCGAGTCAAATATAACACCCAAATTATGTGCATGTAATGAGGGGGTTATCTGCGAGTCACCAATTGTAATAAATGGAAGAGAAACTTTAGACAATTGCTGACGTGATCCAAATAGAACAAATTCTGTTTTTTCATCGTTCAATTTCAGGAAGTTTTGTCTCATCCAACTTCGAATCTCTTGAATACATTTCTCCAGTGTTTTAATGCAGGAATCAGCAGGTTCTTGAGAAGATTTAAAAGTAATGTAAAGCTTCGTGTCATCAGCGTAAACATGGTAATTTAAATTATACTTCAAAATGATATCACGAACTGGAAAGGTATAAACAGTAAACCACATGGGCCGAGCACAGAGCCTTGGGGTACAGAATAGTCAAGAGTAACAGGCTCGGAGATAGCGTTACCAATACAAACATGCTGAGGCCTATTTAAAGGTAGGACTTACACCAATCCAGGGCTGTGTCATGTATTCCAAGATGATATTGAAGGCGGAGAGAAGGATTTTATGATCGACAGTGTCAAAAGCGGCGCTTAAGTCTAACAAAACTAATGCAGTGATTTTCCCTCATCCATGGCAGATAAAATGTCATTGTTGACGCGAAGAAGAGCAGTTTCAGTTCCATGAAATGGTTTGTAGGCTGACTGAAATGTGTCTGACAGGTTATTAGCACGAACATGGTCAGAGATCCGTGATGAAACAACTCGCTCGATTGTTTTTCAAAGGTACTATAAATTCGCTACTGGTCGGTAATTTTGAAAACTTCCTTGTCCAAATTGGGTTTCTTTAGGAGTGGTTTAACATGAGCAACCTTCTGGCTATTCGGGAAACAACCGGAAGAAAGAGATCTGTTTACAATAATTGTGATATACTTAGCAAACACATCAATATTTTGTTTTATTAGCGAAGTTGGCACTGGATCAAGTTCACATGATTTTGATGGCGATTTCATGATGAGTTTCTTGATCTCCGTAACACTAGTAGGCTCAAACATGGACAGTCTACATTGTGGATCCTTTATGTGATGGTGTTTGTGATAGAATGGCAGGTACTGAGGGAAAAGAACGACGGATATATTCTCAATTTTTGTGACAAAAAAGTTTGAAAAAGCATTTGCGAGGTCCTGATCGGAGTGTGTAGATGGAAGCACTGGAGCTTTGGGTTTATGAAGCAGCTTTTCAACAATGTTAAAGAGTTTTTTTCTGATCACCAGAGCTATCTTCCACAAGAGATGAGTAGTGAGTTATTTTTGCCTGGTTAATCATGTTCTTCACAATATCACGTTGGTTACAGTATTCTTGCCGATGTACTCCAAGTTTCCCATTGTCACGCCATCTTCGCTCAAATTGACGGCGGATTTTCCTTGCAGCACGGATATCATCATTGAACCAGGGGGATTCAGATTGTAGTTTAACAGTTCGAGTTTTTTGCGGAGCATGATCATCCAAGATGTTACGGACAGTAGATTCAAATAGACTGACACAAGAATCCAGCTCACCATCTTCAAGGTTTACATTTTCCAGTTGAGATTCAATATCATGACATAAATCTTTAATATTTACTTTTTTCCAGTGGCGAGTAGTTACAGAAATGGTAGGTATGGGAGGTTTTTTAAGGTTCAAATTTACCATGATTGCATAATGATCAGATAAGCCAGGATGAATAGTTATATTCGAGATAAGAGGTGAAGTATTTTCAGCGTTATCATGAGGTCAAGACAGTGACCATACCGATGAGTGGGTGCTGTGATGTGCTGTATAAGTCCATGAGCAGAGAGCAGATCTTTAAACTGATTTGCATAATTGTTTGAAATAATGTCCATATGAATGTTAAAATCGCCGGTTAAAATAATGTCAGATGGGTGTAAGAGATAATCGACAATTAATTTTTCAAATTCCTGCAGAAAACTGGAGAAGTTTACATGTTTACCATCAACATCCCTTTCTGGTCGATAAATATTAACAAGGCGAACAGATCTAGAGTTGCACGTTACCTCAGCATGCAGAGATTCAAATGTTAGGTAGTCGATATTAACACTTTTCATACTGACAGATAAACTGGACCTAAAGAGTAGTGCAACCCCTCCACCGGTCTTTATTGGTCTGGGGATATGATGGAGAGATATGATGGAGAGATATGATGTATGTGTTGCAAGCACGGAAAGTAAAAAAGAGTTGCTGTGTTGCAAGACTTTTTGATACTTTTTTGTACCTTCTGGAATTATGACTTTGCAAAAACGTTTTGTTTTTTAAATATGAGATTTTTGGGCAGCGGTTGTCATCCAAGCTATTAAAAAAGGCCTTATGTGTAAAAAGTTGTGTTAGAAATCTTAGACAACTGTTCCTGTGTCTTCTTGCGTTTGTATGAAATTTGCATTCCATAAAATGTGATGCGATCTGGGAAAACCTGTCGGATGTCGGCAAACTTGTTTTGAAGATAATGGCAAAATAGTCCCCCAATTTTTGTTGTTGACAATTTGAGTTTTTTAACTGTTAATATCCATTCTTGAAAATATTAAATAAAAATTCCATCGTTTAGATGTAAAACATATGATGATAGATATTTAAAAGCCGTCTTTGTTTTTCGTTTCCGCCATTGTTTTTTAAGGACAGCGGCGGTTATAACTTCCCGAGAGCATAACTCAAGTTATAGACAACTATGATCATGAATAAAACAGTTTTGAAAACAGCACAGTGTCCTCGTTAATTTGATGTATATAACACAAAAATGAAAAATTTCACCATGTGAAGGGTTTTCCCAGATCACATCACAAATATGACCCAAGTAGCAAATCAATCGTGGAACCATATTGACAGTTTCCGAAAGATGCTAACTTTTGGTTTTGGCTTTGAACTGATGTGTCAAGAATTCTAATTTTTCTATGTCGTGAAGTGCTCCACCCACCAATGACTCACTGAAATGAATTTGTTGAAATGCCTGTGTCACATTATATGGTGCTTGGGTATGTGTTAAAAATGGTTAGTCAATATCCATAAATAGGGCTGATTGTGCATGGTGTCACATCAAGTACAAACAATCTATACTTGCTTTTGAGTCTGCTTCACATAACCTTATTTATTTCTTATTTAATCTGGGGAGACCTTTCAGTGAAACAATGTTTTTCAAAGGTGCCCAGGAAACCTGTAAACAAGGGTGCTTGCTATGTGAACCACTCTCTTAACGTAAAAGATTGAAAACCACTCTTTTAAGAGCTATATGGCGAGACAAGTCTTTTTTGGAGTGAAACCCACTCTGATTCAGTGAAAAATACAGTAAAAGGCTACCAATTCCTCTTTATACACTACTAATTTTACTCTTTATCCACTCCAAAAAGACTTGTCCCATATAGCTCTTTGAAAGAGTGGTTTCACTTTTACATTAAAGAGGCAGAAACACTGGGTGTGCAAACCCTACTCTTCCATGATAAGTGTTCTGGGTTCTTTATGTGCATTACCAGGTGCGGATCCATGAATTTTTAGATGGGGACACACCAACACAATTTTTTTCCTATGCTAACATTGTATATTGTTTGTAATCATGTTTTTCCCTTTGTTTTCGTGGCAAGCGCGTGGCAGGGTGGATATGTGGTGCTACAAATACTTTATTATTATTATTATTATTATTATTTATTAAATGCGGTCTTGGTCTGAGCACCTGAAAGCCCCCGCTTATGGTGTTGGGTCCGGGGCCAGCTCACAGGGCGAAAAATTTGGATTGTGGATGCTCTGTGGTGCAATCTGAGGCGCATTCCCTGGTCAGTTTCACACCTGACTTTTTTTGCAAAGTTTCCAAGATTACCGGGGGTATATGGAGAATATATATATATATATATATATATATATATATATATATATATATATATATATATATATATATATATATATATATATATATATATATATATATATATATATATATCATTATTTTAGCCATTATTTTAGCCATTATTTTAGCGATGTCATGACACTACAATAATATCAGTTCTCCCTCCCGATTTTTTTTCCAAGAAAGGGCCTGATTTCATACTGTTCCCTTGCCCTGTGTTAAAACCATCGGCAGATCCAGCTGCAAGACTCGCGACTTGCCAGAGCCTATGCATCACTGGCGTAGAATCCGACGGTAAATTGACATAAATTCGTGTGTAATTTCCTCGGTACCACGACCCTCAATCTCTAACTCAGACGAAGCAGGAACAATATATGAAGACGGAGGAATCGGGTCAAGAAACCAGACTTCAGCTTGCTTTGGCACCCGATCACAGACTGTACCACGATTATAAACGAAATGTAGACTAACTAATTATTATTTTTTTTCCTTTAAAATTTTTTTTTTTTTACTCAATTTATCCAAGGGGCACGCACGTTCCCCAGGACCCCCCCTGGATCTAAGCGCCTGATTACTAATCTAGTACATTGGACCCTATGCTTAACATCCCATCCGAAGGACGAAGCGAATTATGGTTAAGTGTCACCTGGGCTTGTGGACACAAGAGCCGGGATTCAAACCCACGTTCTGACAACACCAGAACTTAGCAGGTCTGATGCACTAGACCAAGCATGACACTCGCACTCCTGCTCTACAAATGATAATTGAAGCAATCCCTCAAGACAGCATGCCTGGACCTGAAATACTGAAGTAGTGTTTTGTTGTCAAATTTTGAACATAGGAATTGCCTCA
>CM055819.1:61417955-61497896 GCA_029582265.1 Zoroaster sp. YZ-2022 | reverse complement strand
AAAACTAAAAAATACGGCTGGTAGAGGACGAATATGGGACTTGAGTAAACCATTAAGACTTCGGTAAACAAGACTTGAAAACCAGACTTCAGTGTACACCAGCTAGGACCTGTGATGTCGCTTTACGACTCGTCTGTGGAGTGTTTTGAGAAAGTTCGTCTTGACCGAGTGAAGAAGTGTCTGAGACTGAATTTAATTCCGAAGAGACATTTTGAACCAAATCTGGCAGTTCAGGGCATTTTTGGGATTTCTTTCTTCCCATATTGTTGTGACGGGAGTCGGCTTGCGTCCCCGTGGTTTCGTCTATTTTCCGGCCGTTTGTTGGGAGGTGAACTCGCTCCCAGACGTCCAGCTCTCTATTTACACCGTGTCAAAGAACTGTTTTTGTGTCATTTTCGCTGGAGCCTGCTCAGTCCTCGCACGTGCAAGATTGTCTTATTTAGTATAAGATATTTTCTTAATGTACACTTGTTTACCCTAATCATTGTAACGCTTGTTAAACCCATCGATATTTGGAAGCGAAGTTAGATATTTTCATTATTAAATCACTTTGTTTCTTTTGTTCTTTAGTATCAGTGTGACCTTTCGTTTGATTTCTTTGTAGCATCTGGAGAAAAATTCAGGTTTTTGAGTAATTCCAGCATTCACACGGTGATAGTTTGGAAGATTTTCGATCGTAACACAACTTAAAAAAACGATCCAGTTAGAATTCACTCTTAGATTTAGAACAAGCGTTAAAAAATTCCAAAACCGTGGTGTGTGTACAAAATGACAGCTTGAAATAAAGGACAACGATAGTGAAATTACCGCTTTCCGTAAACTGGGGATTAACGAAGGTGATGGCTACGACAAAACGTAATGTATTATATTCTACCATTAGAGAAGACACACAGAACTCGACCACGAGGTGAATGGAACCATATATGCCTCGTGTCTATGTGTGAGAGAACTTCCAGGGCATTCACACGCGAAACACAGTAAGCATAGGAAGAATGGCACTTCCGTGAATAGTTGTTCACTTAAACTCCGTTTTCGACCCCGGAAGGAGAGGTCAACCAATTCGGGTCATGTTTAGTAACAATGAAATGTGACATAATCTGCAATTGGGTCTTTAAGATGATGCAAAGATTGTGAAATATTATCTTCTGTGGTTCATGAGATATGATTTTGAAATATTCAACTAAGTGCAGATAGACAAGAGGACACAAATGTGTGTAGGGCAAAAATATTAAATCATAATTTGTTTATCGGTCCGACGCAAGAATTTCTTATTCCAATCCCAATGAACTTTGATCAATTTAGTGAATAAATGTTAAATAAATGATCAAATAATGATTAAGTTATATCGTTACATAACCAAAATGAGGTATTTTCAGTTCAACTGGTCCACACATTTCATTTTCCACAAATTATAATTTATTAGCAACGTCCGTTTATTTTACAATTCTCATATCGTGTGTATTGGTCAATGTAGAAATTATTGGTGCCCTCGGACCTCAAGTAGTGGTAATTTGGCATAAGGATATCTCGAAGGATTCTGGCTAGTTCCAAACTTGTTTTCGCTAACATTTTTAAACAATTTTGTAATCACATATAATATCTGTAACAGCTGCCTTTGGCGGTACCTGACGTACTACTTACACACAGCTTAGCCTGATGATGATGTTCAAAAGGCGGGTTTGTCTGTTCTGCATGATTGCCCAGTTCAGTTCGTAGCTATATTCAATATCAGGTCTTAAATTGACTTCTAGACCATTAATATTTCGGAAGATTGTCATCATTTATTTATGAAACCAATAATTTTGTATAATTGCAGCTCTAAAAATTATGCTCTGATCCATTATTTGTTTGCAACAGAAAAGTATTACTATATAAATAATTGCCGGCACCAATGCTATGTTTTTGATATAATTAATTTGTGTGTAATTGCCTCATGTCCACATGAAGATTATCTTTGTGCATTTATTGTTGTTTCATGCAAGGATGGCGTCATGTTAATTTCATCCACCCATCCATCACTCAAGCGCGTTATAGCAATACATTTGTCAGGGTTATATAGGGCTGCTATGATATCATTTAGCTCAACAGGTGTAGTTTATCTCTCAGTTAAAAAACGACAAAAACAGGTGCTAATCGTACTTGTCTCAAATGTGGAATATCTAGCAAATATGGCGTTAGCGATCCCGAGGGTTGGCGCGTATTGGAGTGAGTGGCTCTCCCCTTGGGCATTTAATAAACAAACAAACAAACAAACCAACCAACCAACCAACAAACAAACAAACAAACAAACAAACACCCCAACACCCCAACAAACAAACAAACAAACAAATAATTAAATAGAGATATGCGCGGCGGGTGGTCCGGAGCCCACAAAATTTTCCCGGATTTTTATTTTTGTTTTAATCTAGGAGCTTTCTGATGCAATATGAGAGTTTTCAGAACCAAGTTTGTAGACGTATTCTGGCTTAATGATTCAGATGTGAATAGGTAAACCCCCACGTTTTAATTTCTTCTTTTTCCAACCCAACAGACTATGATTTTTGAGAGAGAGGCTGCTCTGGCAAAAAATGATTTGAATTGAAAGATGCCCAGCGGTGCGTATTAAAGCGCTTTTATGACGTACTTTATTTTACATTTTATGAGGATGCCAAAAAATACTCTGGATTCTGGGGTATATGCCACATACCTATTTGAGGGGCAGAATGTTTTAAGGGCCATCAAAATAGTTGGGGACAATTTATTGCCATTCCCCACTCTCATATCATCATTTCATATCAGAAATATTAGCCGAATAAGGAAATACTTGAATAAAAGTGCTGCTGAACAAATTATACATGCGTTTGTCACATCACGGCTCGACAACGGGAATGCTCTCCTGCTATCAGGTCTCCCGCAGAATCAAGTATTCCTCAATTCTTCAGCATGATACAAAACACAACAGCTCGTGTTGTGATTCTTTGTCCAGAAGGTCATGCCATATCACGCCAATCTTGAAAGAACTGCACTGACTTCCTGTTTCAGCAGAGAATTGTTTTTAAACTTTATGCTAATTTGTTCGCTGCATAAAATCTTTTAATAGTATTGGCCCAATTTATATTTCTGAACTGCTTAAAGTCTACACCCATCACGCAATTCTTGCAGCTTCCAGTAACATGTCATCTCCTAAAGGAAACCAACTTCAAAGCAAGGAAGTAAGTGATAGGTCTTTTTCTGTCGCGGCTCGAGACTCCTGGAATTTAAACCGATTCTTTCCAACTAAACTCAAATCTTGCCATAGTATAACTAGATTTAAGTCGCTGCTTAAAACTCATCTTATGTCACAATTCTTCAAAGTATCTTGCTTGCTTGCCTGCCTGCCTGCCTGCCTGCCTGCCTGCCTGCCTGCCTGCCTGCCTGCCTGCTTGCTTGCCTGCTTGCTTGCTTGGTTGCGTGCGTGCTTGCGTGCGTGTGTGCGTGTGTGCGTGTGTGTGGGAAGTGGGCGGTGGTGGCGGGTGGCGGTGGTGCGGCGGGTGGCGGTGGCGGTGGCGGAGGCGGTGGCGGTGGCGGTGGCGGTGGCGGTGGCGGTGGCGGTGGTGGTGCTGCCTCAAATTAAAACCGATTGACGCCACTGGGCGGGAAAATGGGGTGCTTTGTTCCAGTGTCCCAATACGGTCTGTCCAAGATGATAGATTCTCCTCTGTCCAAACGCGCGTATAGCCGCGGCGTAGGAGACAGCCTTAACTTTTATACAGCATTCATAGGGTCACAACAATTTAGTTCAACTATGGTGCGTTATGAGCACTTTATGAATAGGCATGCTTTTTGGTAGTTGAAGAAAATGTTAGCCTACCTCAGTAGTCAGGATAGGCTAACATTTATGAAGTTATTTTTAGTTATTTTTTATGGCCATCATAAAGTGGCGGGAGGGGGACATTTGATAAAATACCCTGGAATCTAAAAACGATGATGGGATGTTCCCTCCCCACTCCCCCGCAACCGATAGACACACCTATAAGTACAGATACAAAAGTGGTTAATCGCAAAATTAGAAGAAAACTAGAGGGCGCTGTTAACAGCGATGACGTCACCAACATATATGTAGCCCCTGCCCAAAAATGGATTAGCGCCTCTGTTGGTTGATTTTTAGTTAGTGCCATGCGCCTGCCTTTCAGCCATGTTTTTCAGGAGTGTTCTGATAAAGTTTCTTGTAAAAGTTATTTTATCCAACTTTAATCATCGTGTTTTGTTGGAGAAATCACATAAGCCCTTCCAGAACATTGCTTTTCACATTTCAAGTAATCGTTGGCCTCAGGTGAGTGCTTATTGAATGGTTTTTAGGTTAGCAAATTGTGTATGTGATTTGTTTTGTAAAGTGCAATGAATACATGTGATAAAATGATACATGTGAGTTTTCGTAAATAGCCTGTTTGTCAATAACAAGTTATTGACATTTTCATGGGTATAAGATACCCTTTGTTTGCTTAGAGTAAGAACCCTCTGAGTCATTTTTTGTGATATTCTTAACTTGGCAGAAGCTTAGGAAGAATTGGCAAGTGTGCATATTTTATTTAGACTGCTAATTCAACGTTTTCTATTGCAAAATTTAGACAAACATTCATATGAGTTTATACGAACTTAAGGAATAGCCTCTTTTGGACCATGCACATTGAAGGTGTGTTTTGGCTCTCAGTTACTCTCAGGTGAGCTGGAGATTAACTGGTGTAGCCCTATTTGAGGACCCAAGAATTTGGACTGATTATTGAAAGAGGATATTAAGAAGAGAGTGATGTAAGACGAGTGAAAGAAGTATTTGAATCCAAGCTGAATGGAGGAATATGATAAAGGCGATCAACACTCTGGGCCTGTGTCGCTGATGAGGTACAGTGCAGGAATTGGTCGAGTGGACTCAAGGCAGACTCTTAGATGTTGCTGACATGAAAACGAGGAAAGTGATGACGATGCTACGGTATGTTACATCCACGGTCGAATGTTATCAGACTCACCTCCATCTACCGAGGTCAGGAGGAGGAAGAGGATTACTTAGTAGTGTACGAGAGACAGCGTTAACATCAGAGAGAAGGAGCTTGCAGTGTCATGTAAGTAGTACTGGAAAAAGTTGTTAGCGTTGCACAGAAATACATGAAGGCAGATGACGAATTAGGTCCAAAGGAGTATATAAGAAATCAAAGAAGAGAAGAAAGAACACGAGATTGGCAGGAAAACCACTTCACGGCCGATTTCTGAGATGCACAGAAGAAGTGGCAAGTAGCAAGATCTTCTGGGAATGGTTGAGGAGAGGAGAACTAAAGAAAGAAACCGAGGTCTGCAGCTCAAGACCAGTCTCTGCCGACGAATATAAGAACATAAGATCTTTCTTTTCATGCTGTGCTAACGTTAAATAAATAATAATAATGCAAATGCATTCAGTTTGGTTTGTATGTATTCTAATGTGCCCCTCAGCATCGCTCACCGTACAATTAACCACTGTACTGTTCTTGGTGAAATTCGACCCCGGGATTGGACTGCGCGACACCGTGAGTCGTTTACCGCTATTACCATCGGTGGCATTGGGGATCGTAAATTTGACCATCGGGTCGGTGGCAATGATATCGGCATCGGGGCAACCTGAAAACACTGCTTTTGGCGGTTCTGTCACAGAAAAAAGGAAAATATTCTAGATTCAAAATGAAGTCTCTTCACGTCATCTAACTTCTCCCAAGTCAAAATTGACACAGAAAGGGGCTCTTAAATTGCCAACCTCCTGTTTGAGTAACTGGGTCAGAGAAAACTCAGCTGACATGGGAACTGGTTTAGAAAGAGACCTGACCTGGATTAAAGGGTCAGGCGACTCTATCTGACTTAAATATGGGTGTTGCACATGCGGATCATTTTTCTGGGTCAGGTCTGATTTGATTCAGCCCGTCAATGACTTAGCTATACAATGAATATTTTTGAGTGTCTGTGGGAACAAAAATCCACATAGACAAGGACGGGATTTGAACACCGAGCTTGCCCGATGGCGAGAGGTTGGCCATAGATCCCTAGTAGAGGGTACCGCAAGTTGATGAAATTCTCGCGTCGGGAAATCGAACGTCAAAATCAAATAGTTTCCGAGTTAAGGCCGGTTCATACTTTCGCATATATTCGCAAAAGCGAATGCGAAGCGAAATTCGTGACGTCGACCATTGTTCACGGCAAATATTCGCGGCGAAGGTTCGCAAAAGTTGAACACATTTCAACTTGCGCGAATCATTCGCTGCGAATTTGATGACGTAAAATTCGATTCGCATTCGCTTTCGCGTGAAGTATGAACCAGCCTTTAGTCTGACCTCCAAAATGGGTCTAGCAAAATTAAGTGGACCCTTTTCAGGGTCAATTTTGTTTGTGCATGAGTGTGACAACCTACTCATGAAGGCGATACTAGGCAAGCATGGGACTACCTAGGGCTACACAAAGGCGAATATCAGCCTGAAGCTAGGTAACACTGGACACCAATGAATTGCAAACATAATGGCGACCTTGGATGACACTGAGGCTAACTATGCGATCCTGATGCTACACTGGATAAGACATAATGATGTCAGCTTGAAATACACTGAAGTGAATTAAGAGAACCATGGAAGAACCATAGGATAACTTAGTTACATTGAGGCGAATAACACTGCAGGTGGATATCATTGAGGCAAATTATAAACATTGAAACGACCGGAGAAAAACTGTGAACTCTGAGGAGACGCTGGATAAAAAATAAAGTGAATTGGGAAAGCTTCACGCAATGAGGCTAATTAGGATAGACTGATGCGACTTTGACGAGCAGTGAAATGAATTAAGAAAGGTGGGACGACCTTGAATAGCACTGAGGATACTGTGATCTTTTTGAATATTAAGGAGGCGAGTTATGAGAGCTTGGGAGACATTGAGATTATTGAAGAAGCTTGAGACGAATAATTAGATCGGTGCGACATTCCATGAGATAAATATTTCCTAAAAATCTAAAATCATTTTAGTCGGGGGGGGGGGGGGTAGGACAGGATGATGTTCAGAGGCAGTCATTGGAATTGACCTTTGAAAAGAAATTGTACACCACTGGGGCATATATCGACTGTTTGTTTCGGGCACATGTCCCTGTTACATTATGAAGATGCATGCATCGCTATTGTTTGTTATTGTTGCACCGATGATTAGTTTTTATCTAATCTTCCTGAAAGAAGTGAAATCAGAACAAAATGTTTTACAAAATAATTGTCTATATGTTGATAAATTCTTACGTTGGGTGATAAACAATTGATTAAACTTGCCCTGCACCGACGTGTGTATAGCGCTGCATACTCGAACCCACGACCTCCTGCTTACTAGTGCAGACGTCTTAAGCTACAGTCACACTCACGATCTGGTGTTACGATTGTCCACGTATGACCACGATTAAAAATAATAATTTCATCCATTGCCATACGTGTACATCCGTGGAACTTTCACTTCTACACGATTACACAAAGACTCCACTAAGGTTCCACAACATATGACCCCGATTCTACCTCACAATTACCTCCATTCGTAACACGTGAGATTGTATTGTCTGGTAGGAACATACCACGCATTTAAAGCATAACAAAGCAAAGTGATTACAACCCTATGCAAAATAAGCACTCAGCTCCCCGCACAATCTTGCCAGTGTATTTCTGGTGCATACTACGCGCGTAGGTCACGCTTCACGGACGCAGCGCAATTTTTTCTTGTATTACTGCAGCTTTAGCGTTGTTTTTCACTGCAGGCTGCAATGGCGGACGAGGCCGTCATTCAAGTTACTCCTTCTGAGGACGAATCCTTTTTCACTATGATTGCACGAAAGCGCGTCACTATACGCAAATCTGCTGCTTTGTTTGGGGACGACTTGGCTCATTCATGTAAAAGTATTCAGGATGCCATTAGAATTGGATCTAAAGTACAGGTACGGCGATCTGACAGCGCAAACAAAAAAAGCTATTCACGCAACCTGCCACGCTCTTTGGGCGATTGGCGTTATGGGTCGCAATTTTTTTTTCTGCAAACAAGAATTGCCATCCTGCGATATTTCAGCCAATCAGATGTCTTATACATATTCGTCATCTTAAATAACGTGCCATGTGATTGGCTGAAATATTGTGGGATGGCAATTCTTGTTTGTAGAAAAAAATTCGCTTATTTGCATCGAGAACTAATTACCAGTTCAAGCCATATGTATCATGGTTCCCTGATCCTGAGGCAGTAACTTGTGATGCATTTTCATTCTCTTGGGAAGATGAAATAATTTATGCTTTTCCTCCATTTGTTCTCATTGACATAGTACTGCAGAAATTAGAGCACGACAAGGCTACCGGTATTCTGGTATTCCCGCTCTGGCAGACGCAACACTGGTTCCCAAGGTTATTAAGACTACTGATAACACATCCAGTAATCATCCCAATAGAGCCAAGACTGCTCTACCTACCACACGCTCCAGAGCGTCCACATCCGTTAAAAAAACTAGTAATGAAAGCTGCTGTCTTGTCAGGCGATCGCTCGAGACGAGGCTTTTCACAAAGAACTATTAACATCATCATGCAGGCCTGGAAACCAAGTATGCAAAAACAATACTATTCAGCCATATCCAAATGGCTTCACTTCTGCGCTCAATGGACATTGCATCCAATTCATGCTCCTTTAAGCTCGGCGCATTGGACTTTCTCGCCTCATTGGTGGATCAGGGTGTACAGTACAGTACTATAAACACAGCAAGAAGTGCCTTATCAGCTTTATTATGTTATTAAGTTTGGGTCTCACCAATTAGTGGTACGCTTTATGCGTGGGGTATTTAACCTTAAACCACCACTACCTAGATATTCCCACATTTGGGATGTTCGTCAATTACTTGCTTATATAGGTAGTTTAGAGCCTGTACAATCAATAAGTCTCAAACTTTTGACCTATAAGCTTATTTGTTTAGTTGCACTAACCACAGGTCAGAGGACACAAACGTTGTCCTTATGTGAGGTTTCCAACATGGTGCTTTCAAATAAACAGGTTAAGATTAACATCACAAAACCAAAAAGACTTCTAAACCAGGCAAGCCTCAGCCAGTTTTAATATTTTCAGCTTACCCACAGGATAACAAACTGTGTGTAATCAGAACACTGTTAGAGTATTTAAAACGTACAAATCCTATTCGTAGGAGTCGTTCGTATGATATATCACAGCTAGTCACACAGGAACATCCGTCTTTTCCAACCACTCGATTGTTCTATTGTCCAGGTTCACTATGCCAGCAGCGCCGTGGGGGTATCCAATGAGAGGGCACGAGCTGATTAAATGTTGGGAACATCAACTACTTCCTCGTAGTGTGGGCCGGAAACGGGTCATGCCGGCTAAAGTTGACAACTCGATATCATCTACGCGAAATCGCTAAGGAACGTTCCCAACATCCGTAGGAGTAATAAGCTCTTCATAAGTTTTGTCACTCCGCATCAAGGAGTGGGTCCTTCTACCATTGCTCGATGGTTGAAACTGTGCTTAACTGAAGCAGGTATAGATACTTCGGTTTTTAAGGCACATAGTTTACGGTCTGCTTCATCGTCTGCAGCTGCTAACAAAGGGGTCCCAGTGGATTTTATTTTACAGACAGCAGGTTAATCAACAGCGACAACCTTTGCTAAATTTTATAATAGAAGGGAACCACAAACGAGCTTTGCGAAGGCAGTGTTAAATAACAATACCTCTATAACTTATTAATTGCAGGGCAACAAGACAGAGGCCAATTTAATGATATTCAACCATGGTTGATTGGTCCAAGGTCATTGGACAAAGTTGAGTCGAAAACGAGTTATGTAAACTTAAAAAGGTGAACAAAAAAAAAAAAACTTAAAAAAAAAAAAAAAAAACTTTTATTTTTGATCTTTTCTTATAATTTGTTTGATTAAAAAGTAGTTGAATCTATCAAACTTATGTAAAGTGACTGTAAATCGACCAATGAGGTGCAGAGTACCTCCAAATTTGATCTCCATGATTTGAATGGATTTTATCTTTCTCGATGTGTGTTACACTATCTTGAAATTAACAAGTCATGACAATGATTATATTTTCTGGTGTGTATGAATGTTTTCCAAACGCACATTACACTGGCCAACTTTAAAATCTCACGTGTTCCGAATGGAGATAATTGTGAGGTAGAATTTCCTAATTAAACGAGTGAAACGAAGTTTGATTGGGATTCTGCCAAATCTTTTACCGAAATGAGGAATCACGTGACACCCTCCCGACTTTACCATACTAAATACATGCATTTGCAGTATAATTGGCACAAATTAAAGAGGTTGCATATGGAACCCACCCTATTTTGTTTTCGGTGGGGCCAGTGTAATGATTATACTATTAGCTTTAAACACTGGCGAGATTGTGCGGGGAGAGTGCTTATATAGCATAGGGTCGTAATCACTTTGCTTTGTTATGCTTTAAATGCGTGGTATGTTCCTACCAGACAATACAATCTCACGTGATTCCTCATTTCGGTAAAAGATTCGGCAGAATCCCAATCAAACTTCGTTTCACTCGTTTAATTGGGAAATTATACAACGATTGCTATAAGAGTATTTACTAGGTATGCGTAACGACTACCCACGGATAATCCCGTATACACAGCGATTGACCACGATATTACTAAGGATTCACAACATACGACCACGATTATACACGGATGTAAAGCGATTGGTTAACGATTGCACAGCGATTGTTCAACGGATGTAGTCGATCACGTGACGATTGCCTATAAATACAGCCATTTTCGTGAAATCGTGATTAATTGTGATAGATCGTGATAAATCGTTATGAAATCGTTATGATCATTGTGTAATCTTACTGCAATCATTATAAATCGTTGTCATACTTGGTCATCCGTAGTGTAATCTTAACATTCGCAGTGTATCCGTTGAGCATCCGTTGTGTATCCTGTGTACATCCCTAGTCATACGTAATGCTTCCTGTGTGCATCCCTAGTGCATCCGTGGTGATTTCTGCCACGATTGTACAAAGGATGTTCACGTATGTCTGCGATTGCTCACGATTGCCATTACGTATGCACTACGTATGACTAGGGATGTACACAGGATACACAACGGATTTTTTTTCCACGATTCCAGAACGATAGTTTTGAACCGTTTGAAACTTCCGTTGTGCCATCGTGGACTATAACGGATGCCCACATATGATTAGGACTCTACCACGAATGACTAAGTATCCCTAACGTATCATTATGTATGACTACGAATGATCGTGACAGTGTGACTGTAGCATAAAGTAACTCCAAGGACTTCTACACACCCACAAGGACAAACCGGACCCAAACAACAGAGCGGGAGTCTACCGGATCCCCTGTGAGTGCGGTAAGGTGTACATCGGCGAAACAGGACGCAACCTCCCCATCAGATTGAAGGAACACCGAGCACACGGCCGCAGAGGGGATTTCGAGAAGTCCGCCATCGTCAAGCACTTGCACATCAAGGACCACCAAATCGACTGGCAGGCAGCCCAACTAATCCTCCAGCATCCATTCATGGGATGATCCTCCAGCAGTCTACTTAAACAGCAGCTTTTTCCAGAGTCTGGCATTCTCCTGAGGACGATCAGAGCATACTGATCGAAACGTTGAGTTGTACCCCCAGTTCTTTTCAGAACTAATTACTACTCAATTGAGATTCCACACGGTGTCACCGCAATTAGTCTTACTCGCATTGTATAACATTCTGAAAAACTCCCAGGTCATATTTGACCTGGAAAATGGTCCCATGGGGCCACTGCAGACTGTTCCGGAGTCAAATATGTTTATCTGACTCGGATTCCATATTCCTTGTCAGCCTGACCAGGATTCTGGGTATAAAGCCTTTTCCGCGTTAAATGTGACCCAGGAGTTTTTAGAGTGCAATGTGCAGGGCATTGAAGTTAGTTGTGTCACCATTACATGCCATGTTCTTATGGCGTTTATAATGGCTTCACCAGCAAAGAGAACAAGATATGCTACAAAACATGCAGTATTTGTTAGTCCTGTAGATTATGCTGGAAACGTGCTCCTAGAATGAACTAGAATGGACTGTTGTCATAGAGTCTTCAGTTTAGGAGGTGATAGAATATGTTTTTTCTGGTGATGTGAAGAGTTCAAGACAGATACACTTTCTGATGAATGAAGTTTATTCACAAGTGGCTTATGAGGTGATTTGGCACTGGGCATCTGTCGGAACGTCCTCTCCAGATACAGTTGAATTAAGAAATACTGATGAAAGTGAAATTCAGCCATCAATTTTAAAAAGTCAGGTCCCGAAATAAGAAATTTAAGATGTAGGATTACATGTATGTAAATCTCCAAAAACATTTTGACATTTGCACGTGCAAGTGCAAGGTTTTGCTTTTTCCTGCCTGTGAGATTATCTGCAGCCTGATCCATCACAAGGGTAGCTGTGACGAAAATTGTAAAATTGTAAAGTAACCCATCTTGACTGATGTGCCAGGAAAACCAAGTGTCAGAAGTTGCGTTCTTGCTATCACAGAGGGAAAATCGCGATCCTCGAAATTTACATGTTATATCCTCAAGTGTGGACTAGAATATTGTGATCAAGAAAAGAAGAAAGAAAGAGGAGAGAGAAAACAAACTGGGAAGAAACTGTCAGCAGCATTTATTTTTATGGAAATGCCACTCTATGTCAGCGTTATGTCAGTCATTATGTCATTCATTAAAGGAACAATATCGTCATGATCAACATGGCATGGAATCGGAGGGCCAGTTTTTGATTAACTCAGTGACTGAAAATAATACCCACATGAGGTTGCTGATTCATAAATAAGCCAGTAATTTTCAGTCACTGTGTTCATCTTAAACTATAGATCACCGATTCCATGCCCTGTTGAAAGTCTGCTCTGATCGTGACGATACTGCCCCTTTAAGTTCTACAAGTTGGTTCAGAATAAAATTGTCACCCATAATGCACCAATAGGCCTAAAACATTTATTTCATGATCACTTCTGAAAGATATCAATGTCACAGAGAAGCGCATTGCAAAAACAGCTATCCAACGTAATGCCTTCCATGCTCACCCAGAGAACCTACATGTTGCTATGCTTGCTGTCACCAATGTGTTAAAAGCACGTCAAACAGTTACATCTGGGCAATCAGGCATCAGTGATACAGAACAAACACAATCAAGAAGCAGTACGGAACAAACACAAAAGTGAGGAAAATTTTGAAGATGTGGATATTGAAGGATACAGTGACGATGAAGCAAGCAGTGATGGGGCGGAGGATGAAGAATATCCCCAGGATAAATCAGTTCGCCTCTTCAAGGTGCCCACCCTAAGATTTCAGGCAAGGAACATATCACACAACCACCATTAACTTCAAACAGAGTAGATCAAGAGGGCGCTAGTTTCAATTTATTTCTATTGTGTTGCCGAGCGAGTTCTTCCCTGACTGGACAAATCCAAAATCACAGGTCTCCTCCTTCCCTCCTTGTGCCAAATTGTCATTATCACACACAATCAGTTAAACATGGAGTGAAAATCTATCAGAGGCCAGCTGGACAAGACCAAAGAGACGGCTTTATCAGGCAAATAGTAGCATCTAGATCACTAATGAAAACATTTTCCTCAAAGAAAGACTTCAGTTCCTACAAACTTGCAGACTCAACAATGGCTAAAAGTGTGTTTTATGCATAGGCCTACGTTTCGTTTACTATGTAAATTCAAGTATGGGCTCACAAAATTATGACTGGGGCATCTCTGGAGCTTATTTCTATCGAGCTACACAAGAAAATTATTCTCAAAAATATTTTGTACAAATTAATTCTCAAACGCACATCAAAAAGTGCACATAGGCCTATTTGCACCCCTGACATAAGCTCTTATTGTAGTACAAGCTAAGTTACCCGATCATGATCGGGTATTTGATAGCATGTAAACATAGGAAGTAGGTTATAATTAGGTTAAATAAAATATTTAAAACTGTTTTGGGAGGTGGCATTCTCTGTGTAGAAACATTATAGGGAGTTTGGGATGTGACTCTTGAGCACGTAGGCAAAATAAAAGTGTCCATGGGAGAAGTCGGATTTGAAAAATTTTGCAACTTCAAAGGTAACGGTTGTCGTTGCTGGGCTTTGTTGATGGACATTGCAAAGAATTGGAGACGTCTGAACAGAAATGACATAGTAAATTCACGAATGTGTTGGTGTTAGAAGCCGCCCCCTCCTCTGAATTGAAGGACCCCTGTGATTGATTTATAAAATGTTCACATTGGGGGTGGGGAATTTTTCACGCGTACTCTGCCCTCAACATTTCTCACGCCTACCAACACCCCTTCCCCTCGCCCTTGAGTGTTTTGTCCGTGATGTGTTCAACTTTGGATGAGACAATGTAGGCCCACTCACATTTAATTTGTATATGCTATGGATATAATTGCCTTTTAATGATTGCACAAATGTTCATTTGCGTTTTGTTTGGTTGGAAAATTTGACTAAAAAGTTTGTTTGTCCCCATATAATTACCATATTGACATATGACGTAAATGATTACGAAGTTATGTAAAGTTACTAAAACTAAGTATAAAAACTGTAGTATTCAGATGTAGAATAAGCAATAATACACAAGAACGATTACGTAAATGCGGCGAGGTTCAGTCAAATCATAGAGAAATGTCTAGCCCCACTAAATAAAATAGTGATATTCATATGATATTCATATTCAAATTCATAATTATGCCCTGCTGATAAGGCTTAATTTGTTTGTATGCCGCATTATAGGAAAAAGTCCGGTAAGATTTCAGGTCCATAATTATATTAACTTGAGGAACTGCAAAAGTTATCCAATATCGTGACTTCTTTGAAAGTGTGAGTATTTTTGATACACCAGGCTTATGCACTGAAAAAAGTGGTCCTAATTTTACCGTGGTCACTAATTGGTGTACCTGGTAGCCACGCAATTTGCCATACAGCTGCACGTACGATCAAAGTAAAAATTCTCATTGTAGGCCTAATATGATTCAGTAAAACGAACTCATTGAATGATACTTGGAGATATATAGAGAATAAACCAGGATACACATTTTACCACAAAGTAATTAAAAGACTTGAGTGGAATTGATTTTATTCTAGTTTAAGAAAACACTCCGATACAAACTAAAAAACTGGATGGTTTATTTAACCTTCTCGTTTCTTATCAAGAATGACTTTGTTGATTTGGTAGACCATTGTAACAAGAAGGGTAGGTTACCAGACTCAATGAACCGTAGGGCCCTTGTCAGATTATTATTTAAGAACAAAGGCAAAAAAGTGATTTAAAAAATCAGTATTCCCAATGTTGATTTTGAAATCATATCCAAAGTTCTAACCAAACGCAAATTGATTCAGTCTGTCATAGATGAAGATCAAACCTGTGGTGTGCATGGCAGGAACATTCAAGAAAACTTGATGGTTTTAAGAGACGTTATTGTCTGAGGCCACGCGCCCGGAGACCAGAAACTGGAGACTTTTTTTGGGTGGAGGGGGAGGGGGGCCTTACCGACAACAAACAGTTCACTGCGTTAGAAAAAGGTGTGTACACGTACAGCGAAGGATCTGGTTAAAAAATCTTCAAAAAGAATTGCAAAAGTGGCATAGCCTATATGTTAGCATATATTTTGGAACTGAGATCAAGCCGGAAGACAATTGATGGGCAGAGAGAATAAACAGAATGGAGAATATTTTGAATAGATGGAAAGAAAGGTCTTTGACTATGAAAGGAAAAGCGGTGGTAGTACATAGCCATATCGGTGGCAATTTAGCCACCATTATGGTTCGGTACTTTCTTGTCAAATGACATGACTATAAGGAAATGGATAAAGTTATCATGCAATTTTATTTGTCATCAAAATTAGACAAAATCAAGAGTGACACTACTATAAGGGGCCCTCCATAATTAGAGGGACAGAATTAATCAACATCACATGCAAAATAGAGGCACTAAAATTAAACTCAAGATATGGCTGTTAAATGTAATATTAAAGTTATCATTATGGCGGGAAAAATTATGGCGGGTTTTAAAAACACACAAGCAGTACCGGGGTAGTTTGCTCATCGAAACCATAAAAGGAGCGGCCAATCATGCTTAGTAATAAGTCCAAAACTGTAAACAAAAATAGCTGGAATTGCCAGATTCTGGATGTTCCACATTATAAATGGTCTACAATATGACTGAATACCGAATATGACTCTCCAATTATTCAAGAAAAATTTACCACCTTTAACAAAAAAATCTAGACAACAGTTTTGTTTTAAGCTATTTCCCGTGGTGGACGTGTTTCCTTGTTTAGCTCATTTCGTCCGTTTTCTTTCGTTAATGTTCCCCGTTTTGGGGAACTGTTTTTGTCTTTAATGTCAACGAATCTGTTTAATAGTGCAATATGGACAGAAATCAGTTGTCTTGGTATTTGATGTCTTTTTAACTTTGTGGATGATTCCAGATTTTAATTTCGTACTTTGGATCATAGTCAATGGATACTCAAGGCATGCGGCAGCCATTTTGACTTTATCACAATCATTTTATGTACGTTTAAAAATTGCTACACAGTACTTCTGCGGAACAACATTTATAGAAGATTTCCACGGTCCTGTCATTAAACACCAACATTTTTCCGGATGATATGAAACAAGCCAAAATAACTCCTCTCCATGCCCCAGTCACATTTCCGCCGGGCGCCGGGCGGAGAGGGGGTATCGGGCGGTCACCCGATGTCCCGGCCATCGGAGACAAATCCCGGATGTCTCAAATTGCACTTGGTCACGGTCACATTAGTTACGGGCGCCGCACGGCAACAAATTAGATTTCCGCCGATTAAGTCGAACGGACATCGTCCAGGCACCGTACGGAGGCCTTGAGGCACCCGGCCGATGTTTTCCGCCCGGGCGGAGCCCGCCAGGTGAACGGGGGGAGGCCAGACGTATCCCGCACGATACCCGCGCGGGCGCCGGACGGGCGCCGTCCTGAGAGCCGGGGGGCCGCTCGGGCGCCGGCCTGGCGCCGGTGACTAATCGGTAGGCGCCCGCACGGTTTCTTGATACCGCTCGGGCGCCGTACGATTACCCTTCGGCGCCCATAAGGCCATCAGGAGGACCCCCCGGACACCGTACGGTCCAGGTGGCCCCCGAGTCTTTCCTAATCTCTTAATTAATCCTTTGATGACCGTACGATGCCGCCGGGTGTCGTGGGGTGGCCGTTAGGCTATCGGACGGCTCCCTTACGGGTCCTCTGCGGTTCATTTGCGATGAGTTAGGTCGATAAAAAGTCTGCCGGCCATCGGAAAATTATAACTCCGCGTTAAAAGTTGGCGGCGGCCCGTGTGGCGTGTTTTAATCGGCCGATAGCTCCGATTGATCCGCCGGTGACCGTAAGATTTCCCCGATTCCCGTGCGATTTTAGGCAAAAAGCTCGCCGGGCGGGCGCCTTTCCTACAATCGGCGTAAATGTGACTGGGGCATAAGAAAAAATCGGGAAGACGTCGGGAATTATAGACCAGTTAGTGTTCTCTCTGCCTTGTAAAACATTTTGAAGAAGGCCATTTTCATTCAGGTGGAGAGCTACCTGGCACGAAAACAATCTAATTTACGAATTTCAATCTGGCTTTAGACAAACTTTTTTTACCAACTCATGTCTCGTCCATCTCAATTATTTTGTCAGAACACAAACTGCTAAAGGTAATTACGTTGGGATGGTTTCACTTGATGTCCAAAAGGCCTTTGACTGGGTTAATCATTCTATTTTATGCAGCAAACTTGAATTTTTGGGCATTGATCATAGATGGTTCAAATCCTACCTATCTAACAGAAGACAAGTTGTGTGCATTAACGGTGTTACTTCACCTGAACTTATTAATGAGAACGGCGTGCCCCAGGGAAGCCTGCTCGGCCCCCTTCTGTACCTTTGTTATTGTAACGATATGGAGATGTGTGTGGACTCTAAACTCATATTATATGCAGATGATAGCATCATACTGGTGGCAGGTAAATATCCAGATACAATAGCCAGGAAACTTTCTGGCGAAATAGAATCATGTAATAGATGGCTGATTGACAACAAACTTTCATTACATATGGGCAAATGTGAATGTATGTTGTTCGGTTCTAAACGTAAATGTAAAAGAATCTGTAATTTCTCTATAGAATGTAATGGTCAAGTTATTTCATCTCAGAAATGTCTTAAGTATCTTGGCATTGAGTTGGATCAAAACTTGTCAGGTATGAATATGGTTGATGATATTTTTTTTTAATCTAACAATAAATTGAAATTCATGTATAGACACGCACATTTCCTTAACAAAACTACCAGACAGATTTTGTGCTCCACGCTTATACAAAGTCATATTGACTATGCCTGCATGTCCTGGTTTTATGGAATCAGCTCCACTCTCAAAAATAAACTTCAAATTCTTCAAAACAAAATGGTTCGGTTTATTTATAATGCTGGTCCAAGATATCACCTTAATTTACAGGAATTTCATGATATTGGATACCTCCATATAGAAAACAGGGTGTCTCAACTAGCCCTCAACGTTGCTCATGGTATTTTTTTATGGGAAATGCCCGTCATATCTTAATCAGTTTTTCGTCAAGGTTAGGGACGCCCACCACTACAACACGAGATCTAGAAATTATAATTTGGCAGTTCCCTCAATTAACAATATTACTAAAAGTTATTTTTTTTCAATGTAATTAGAGAATGGAATAACTTGCCAAATTTTGTCAAATCTATTGAGAATAAACTGGGAATCAAAAGGGATTTGTTTCTTCGTTAGTTAGCACATTTGCCAAGTTCATAATTTTTTTATTTTTTAGTGGTGGGGGTGGGGTTTGATTTTCACTGCCCTTCGGCTTTTTTTGTTTTTGCCTTGGGGATTGTGTCTGGGTTTGTTAGCATAAATTTCCTGGAGGTATAAGGTGAGATGCAGTTCTCGTGGGGGAGGGGCATAGGATCAGTACGGGACAGGTGCCATTTTTATGCATGTTTTTCATCTTTTAATATTTTAATTTAGATGGTATAGGGTGTAAGTTCCATGTGGGTCCCCGCTTTGCCCAGATTTTTTGTTCTCAAGTCCATAGAGAGAATGGTGCAAAATTGGAACCAGCAGGGACATGTCGTTTATGTGTTCATCGTTAAGTTTTATAAATTATTTTAATTTAGATGGTTAGAAGGGTACATGTTTCATGTGGGTTCCCGGTTTGCCACAGATTTTCTTTTCTCATGTCCGTAGAGAGAATGGTGGCAAAATTGGAACCAGCAGAGACATGGGTCCTTTTAATATACATGTTTTTCGTTCTTTGTGTCTCTTTATGTCTTCTGTTCTTTTTTGTGATGTAATGTCTGGTTGGTTTTGTCTTTTGTGCTTAAAGGACCCCATTGGAAATAAGTCGCAAGACTTTTATGGGCTATCCTGATATTACCGCCTTCATGTGCAATTTAAATTTATTTATGTTTTTTATTTGTTTATTTAATGTGTGTTTTTGTAATTTATTTTTGAATGGTTATATCAAATAAAATATAAACATAAAAAGTAGTGTCAAAGATGTTTTAAGTAGATTGATTGATATTATGCTCTATCTACACTCACTGGCCATATGTATTGCAACATTGAAATTCACACCAAAGTTCAGTTTAGAGAACTGTGTTACAATAATTTATTTTATTTTATTTACACTACTTAAGATTTCTTGAAAGTGCCTGTGTTTTGAAGTCAATGTTCTTTTTTACTGTTCTTGCTCGGAAACAAAGTCCTTCAATACTATGTCGGGTAGTCACGTGACCTGATAATTGCGGCCATCCGTCTAGGCAATGTCTCGTACAAATTCATGTTGCAATACTTTTGGTGAGTGTATAAAGCTGCAAATAGGGTGTTACCAAAAATACCTCGCTTTAAAATAAAATATCAAGTGAGCCCGCATCAATATCAGAAGAAAAAATGCCCATGGTTTGACAATGATTGTGCGCAACTAAGAAAGCAATAGCAGGGCACTTGTAAAGCTCTGATAAGAGACAGGAAAACTACTATCTCCAAGGTTTATACAATGTTTAAACAAAATAAACGCTATTAACATACTATTAGTATGGAGTGTCGTGGCCGAGCGGTCTAGCGCACCGAACTCAAGTTCTGGTGTTGCCAGCAGCAGGGTGTGGGTTCGAGCCCCGGTCGTGACACTTGTGTCCTTGAGCAAGGTACTTAACCATAATTGCTTCATCCTTCGGATGGGACGTAAAGCCGTAGGTCCCGTGTGTTGTGTAATGCACGTAAAAAAGAATGCGCCTTGAGCACCACTTAGTTGGTGGATACGTGCGCTATATAAGTCCACACATTATTATTATTATTATTAGGGCAAAAAAAAAAAACATTTTAAAAAGGTGAAAATATGAAACTTGAAACCGCTTGCAAAGACAATAAGTTATTTTGGAAAAGCTCAGGAACTTAACTAATGACAGAATGTTCAAAACAATGAAACAGATGAGATTAATCCTAATGACTGGTATAAGTAATAATAATAATGTGGACTTATATAGCGCACGTATCCACCAAACTCAAGGTGCTCAAAATGTATTATAGTATTACCCCTGCTCATCAGGCTCATAAATCATTCCTGAAACCATCTCAGCTCCCTGGGGAGTATACAGCTCAATTACTGCCATATATAGCGCATATAGGGCTAGTCAAACACAACAATCAACTCTGCCCTCACAGGTACCCATTTACCCCTGGGTGGAGAGAAACAATTATGGTAAAGTGTCTTGCTCAAGGACACAAGCACCACGGTCGCGGTTGGGATTCGAACCCACATTCTGACGACTTAGCCATCAGAACAAAAATCCGATGCACTAAACCGCTCGACCATGTCACACCATGTATGTCTCCAATTTAAGAAACCCTTTGACTAGTTTTGATTTTTTTTTTTGATAAAGAGTTTTATTCTTCTGTTAAAAATTCTGAGACCATGTAAAATATAGGTACTGTCAGTTTGGAGTTACTCGATTGCCCAGTTACAGAGATTGAGGTAAAAAAAAAGCTATTAAAACTATGAAATTAAACAAACAGCCTGCCATAGATGGAATAAGGACAGAGATGATTCATCAGCTAGTTCTCATTTGTGCCAACCCCATTACTAAAATATTTAATTTTATCTGGAATGCAGAGCAAGTTCCTTCATCATGGTCCGATGGTCTCATATGTACAATTCACATTATTCTATAGAGTATGTACAGATCGGTAAATAGTTGTGTTAAGTTAACGTATGGTGTTTAATAAATAGGCGTTCAACAGGGTGCAGTGTTAAGTTCAATCCCTTTCTCTCTGTTTTTGAATGATCTAGAGACTGCGCTTGGCCGAGTCCCTGTCCATGGTGTATAACTGAGCACACATAAAATCAATTCTTTATTGTATGCTGATGATATGGTAATAGTATCTGATACACAAGAAGGCTTGCAACTGTTGCTAAAAAGATTTGAGAGCTATTGCAACAGGTGGAGTCTTGTAGTTAATACTCATAAAATCAAAAATTGTTATTTTTAACAGTGATCTATCTAAGGGAAAGATATTGGTAATTTCAATATAAATCAGGAGGATATTGAAATTGTGGAGTTTTATACATATTTATTTTATAAAATATTCAGACATCAGGTTCCTTTAAATCAAGCACAACAAATCTGACTGATAAAGCTTCTAAAGCTGTTTTTTGCTATACGTAGGTATGTAGGGAGTGATCTTGCCCCCAATTTGCTTTTGAGAATCTTTAATACTTTACTCAAGCCTATTCTTACTTACTGTTCAGTTGTTACATGGAAGAAACTTTCCAATTGAACTGGTTAAGGTTTATTTTAAATGTCAATAGGCGTACACCTAATGATACTGTTCGGGGTTAACTAGGTTGTTTTTCTTTCTACATAGAGCAATGTAAACATATGTTAAATTACTGGTTTAAATTATGTGGTAAACCTGTGGATTCCATTTTATATAATTCCCTCCAAGTGGATCGGAATTTAGGGCTTAAGCACAAGTCATCTTTATTTCTTCTGTTTTTTGGACAGCCATGTGTGAGCGCCTAACAAGCAGCCACGCATAACAGCTCTCCAGTTTTTGTGCTAAATAAGTGTTTTGTAGCTACTAGTGTGTCTTCATTTTTATACTAGTGGATTTCTTATTACACCTGGAATCTACTGGACGTTTTATGGACGTTTTATAATAAGTGAAAAACTGCTGTATTTCTTCTGTATCTGCTGTAAGATTTTACTGTGTAGTTTATACACATCTTGTATCTTCATTTTTTGTGTGCAGTCAACCCTGATTTAGATTTAAACCTGTAGCTTGAGATTATAACCTGTAGCTTGACCACAAGCCTTTTGTTTGGATCAATTACTTTGTGATTAGACAATGGAGGCCTACATCCTGTTTATCTTACTCTTGCTAGCTATCTGGACCATTGTGTCTCAATGACTCATCTTTAGAATATGACTACATGCAACCTACAGCTTGTGTGCTACATACAAAACAACAAATCCGCCATCTTAAATTTCTGAGATGTCCTGTATCATATTATGATAATTCATCTGCCACTTTTCGCCTGGAACTCTTAATTTCTGGTGACATAAACCCAAACCCTGGACCTGAAAAACTGATCAACACACCCAGCAACGACACTCAGCTCCATAACATTTCCTACAGCCGCAATGAACTACTTAATCTTCGCAATGCTCCATGTACTGATCCAGCTTTATCTTATTCAGCATTGAGTCAATTAAACTGTCTTGGAATACTAACCAATCAACTCCAAACACACTGCCGCACACACAGAGGTAAAAAAGTTGGTCGCCGTAGAATGGACAAACTTATACACAACTAGCACTCCGGCCTGACCAACACCCAACAGTGAACTTAACCACATCAACAAGCGACATTGGCATAACTTCAACTCCAAATGTTCATGATTAGTCTAAACTTCAGCTCTGTGTCTTGAACACTCAATCCATATGTAACAAATCGGACGAATTCGTTGACTTTGTACTTCAAAACAATTTGGATCTTGTTGCTATATCTGAGACATGGTTTAAACCTGATGATGACTTGCTACCCTGCGATTGCACTCCTGCTGGCTACTCTCTCCATCATATCCCCAGACCAAAAAAGACCGGTGGAGGGGTTGCACTTCTCTTTAGGTCCAGTTTATCTGTCAGTATGAAAAATGTTAACATTGACAACCTAAAATTTGAATCTCTGCATGCTGAGGTAACGTGCAACTCTAGATCTGTTTGCCTTGTTAATATATATCGACCAGAAAGGGATGTTGAAGGTAAACCATGTAAATTTATAAATTTTTCTCCAGGAATTTGAGAAATTAATTGTGGATTATCTCTTGCACCCATCTGACATTATTTTAACCGGCGATTTTAACATTCATATGGACATCACTTCAAACAATTATGCAAACCAGTTTAAAGATCTGCTCTCTGCTCATGGACTTATTCAGCACGTCACAACACCCACTCATCGATATGGTCACTGTCTTGACCTCATGATAACGCGTGAAAATACTTGTAAATATCCAAGATTTATGTCATGATATTGAATCTCAACTGGAAAATGTATACCTTGAAGTTGTCAATCTATTTGAATCTACTGTCCGTAACATCTTGGACGTTCATGCTCCGCAAAAAACTCGAACTGTTAAACTACAATCTGAATCCCCCTGGTTCAATGATGATAGTCGTGCTGCAAGGGAAATCCGCCGTCAACTTGAGCGAAAATGGCGTGACAATGGTACATCGGCAAGAATAACCAGGCAAAAATAGCTCACTACTCATCTCTTGTGGAAGAGAGCTCTGGCGATCAGAAAAAACTCTTTAACATTGTTGAAAAGCTGCTTCATAAACCCAAAACTCCAGTGCTTCCATCAACACACTCCGATCAGGACCTTGCAAATGCATTTTCAAACTTTTTTGTCACAAAAATTAAGAATATCCGTCGTTCTTTTCCCCCAGTACCTGCCATTCTATCACAAACACCGCCACGCAAGGATCCACATTGTAGTCTATGTTTGAGCCTACTAGTGTTAAGGAGATCAAGAAACTCATCATGAAATCGCCATCAAAATCGTGTAAACTTGATCCAGTACCAACTTCGCTAATAAAACAAAATTATTGTAAACAGATCTCTTTCTTCCGGTTGTTTCCCTGATAGTCAGAAGGTTGCTTATGTTAAACCACTCCTGAAGAAACCCAATTTGGACAAGGAAGTTTTCAAGAATTACCGACCGGTAGCGAATTTAAAGTACCTTGGAAAAACAATCGAGCGAGTTGTTTCATCACGGATCTCTGACCATGTTCGTGCTAATAACATGTTGGACACATTTCAGTCAGCCTATAAACCATTTCATGGAATGGAAACTGCTCTTCTCCGCGTCAACAATGACATTTTATCTGCCACAGATGATGGAAAAATCACTGCATTAGTTTTGTTAGACTTAAGCGCCGCTTTTGACACAGTCGATCACAAAATCCTTCTCTCCCGCCTTCAATATCATCTTGGAATACATGACACAGCCCTGGATTGGTGTAAGTCCTACCTTTTAAATATGCCTCAGCATGTTTTTATTGGTAACGCTATCTCCGAGCCTGTTATTCTTGACTATTCTGTACCCCCAAGGCTCTATGCTCGGCCCACAGTGGTTTACTGTTTATACCTTTCCAGTTCGTGATATCATTTTGAAGTATAATTTAAATTATCATGTCTACGTTGATGACACGCAGCTTTACATTACTTTTAAATCTTCTCTTATCAAGAACCTGCCAATTCGTGTATTACAACGCTGGAGAAATATATTCAAGAGATTCGTAGTTGGATGAGGCAAAACGTCTTGAAATTGAATGACGAAAAGACAGAATTTGTTCTATTTGGATCACGTCAGCAATTATCTAAAGTTTCTCTTCCATTTATTACAATTGGTGACTCGCAGATAATCCCCTCATCACAAGCACGTAATTTGGGTGTTATATTTGACTCGACAATGACTTTAAAACTTCATATCTCCAACATTGTTTGCATATCATCATTTCATATCAGAAATATTAGCCGAATAAGGAAATACTTGAATAAAAGTGCTGCTGAACAAATTATACATGCGTTTGTCACATCACGGTTCGATAACGGGAATGCTCTCCTTTACAGTCTCCCGCAGAATCAAATATGTCGTCTTCAGCACATACAAAACACAGCAGCTCGTGGTGTAACTTTGTCCAGAAGGTCATGCCATATCACGCCAATTCCTGTTTCACAGAGAATTGTTTTAAACTTATGCTAATTGTTCACAAATCTTTTAATAGTATTGCTCCAATTTATATTTCTGAACTGCTTAAAGTCTTCACTCCATCACGCCATTTGCGCTCCAGCAACATGTCACTCCTAAAGGAACCAACTTCAAAACGGAACTGGGGTGATAGGTCTTTTTCTGTCGCGGCTCCGAGACTCTGGAATCATCTTCCAACTAAACTCAAATCTTGCCATAGTATAACTAGATTTAAGTCGCTGCTTAAAACTCATCTTATGTCACAATTCTTCAAAGATGATGTATATTTGTAATTGCATTGTAGGTAAATGTATCTCAGTACATAAATGTTTTCCCTATGCTATCACTGTATATTGTTTGTATTCATGTTTTTTCTTTGTTTCCGCGCCTTGAGCGCCCAGCAGGGTGGATATGTGCACGCTATAAATCTTTATTATTAGGTGTTGATATTGTTCGTTTTTTTTCGTTTTTTTTTTCTTCTTCTTCTCAATAAGACTTATCCAGAGACAAAAACATAGTTGCAGAGTTCACAGAACCTTAAAACTTCACACATAGTTAGACCTTAACGTGTAGTTTTACACAACGTTGTGACGTCATAGTGAGATCATCAGATATCGAATTACACTAAATCAAAGTTTAATATTTTCAAAAAATCATCTCTCATGAACCACAGAAGATATTTTTACAATCTTTGCATCATCTTAAAGACCTTGAACTATATCACATTTCGTACACAGACATGATCCCAATTTGACCTCTGCTTCCAGTCGAAAATGGAAGTTTAAGTGAACAATTATTCAGTACCATAAGTATTAACGTTATGCACAACCTACTTCGTGTGTGAAACGGCCTTGAAGTTCTGTCACACACAGAGAGGTGTTTACATTCACTGTACGTTATATTGCAGTATGTCACACAGAGAGGTGTTTATATTCACTGTACATTGCAGTATCTAATTAGAATACAATGCATTACCTTTCGTCGTAGCAGTTTGTACACAGTTTTGGAATTGTTAACGCTTGTTCTAAATCTAAGAGTGAATTCTAACAGATCGTTTTTGGCATTCATGACCTCAATTATCTCATTATTATTATTATTATTATTATTAATCAACACTTATATGGCGCTCTTCAAAGAGCACAGCGCCTTACAAAATTACAAGCAAAAAATGTAAGCAAGACAAGTAAACAACAAAACATCTAACATTTATACAAATGTGTTTTCAAAAGACGTTTGAAAACAGGCACAGACGTCCTCCTCAACTGCATTGGCAAGTCATTCCATAGCCGTGGAGCAGCAACAACGAATGAATGATCGCCAGCTCTCTTCGTGGAGCGCGGAACCGAGAGCCTTGTAGTATCCGATGAGGAGCGGAGTCTGGGCCTATTCTCATCCGTAAATGTGTCACTAAATAAAGTAATAAGGTCACTCAGATAAGGTGGAGCGACATCCATCATACATTTGTATACAAATAACATTATTTTAAAATATATTCTATCCTTGACCTGGAGCCAGTGTAAGGAATCTAATAGATCCGCAGAGCACCTGTCCCGTCCGCACGCAAAAACCAACATAGCTGCCTTATTCTGCAGACGTTGCAGTCGCTTAAGATCCGCTTCACGAGCACCAAACAAAAGCGAGTTGGCATAATCAATGCGAGACAGGACAAGTGTTCTAACGGCATGATGACATGCTTCTTGAGTGATAAATCGACGTATCCGCCACAAATTGCGTATGTGAAAATTAACAATTTTACACAAGTTACTGATATGAATGGACATATTCATTGCACCATCAAATGTTACACCGAGGTTTTTAACAGAGATGGAAGGCTTAATTGATGTACCGTCAAGCGTCAGTTGAATAGTAGACACAGAACTCAAAACTCTAGGGCTAGCAACAACAAAAAACTCAGTTTTATCTTGATTCAATTGCAGTTTGTTTTGCAACATCCATCCATTTATATCAGAAATGCACTTGGTAATATTCTCCATAGCTCGCTCACAGTCATCAGGTATTTTATGATCGAACGCAGCATACAATTGGATATCATCCGCATAGCAGTGGAAACAAATATTGTGACGGCGGATGATGTCACCAACAGGAGCAGTATATAAAATAAACCCTTGGGGACCGATTATCGAACCTTGAGGCAGGGAGTAAGTGAGGATGTGTTCATCAGACAAAACATTCTTTATCGAAACCCTGATGGTACGGTTTTCGAAGTAGGATCTAAACCAAGAAACATCATCGTGATGATGATGATGATGTGCGTTACTCCAGCAGTAACATAGGTTGCTATTGGATGGTACTTTCGTAAGAGCACCAGGAAAGGTTAGCTCTTCGGTTTCGGCTTCGTCTTCTTCGGCTTGAATCTACGTTTGGGTAAGTCGTGGTACACCATTCCCTTGATCATGACATCTCGGGTGTGTTCTTAGTTTCATAACTTTTCATAACGTTTCATAACGTGAAATATGATGTTTTGCATCTTTTCGCGATTGATTCAGTCAAATTAACTTCCAACAATGATTGTTTAATAACCAATGTGCCAGAAAAAGCGTCTAGAACAACAAAATGGTTAGTAACTTTTTCCAAATTGTTGGGTATTTATTTTTAAATATTGGTTTTGGTTAGCCGGTTAGCAAATTTCTAAATGGTTAGTGCAGTTTTTTAATTTTAATTTATGCAATAACCAAAATGATATGTTTCATTATAGTTTTAGTCTTTGATATATTTCTAAAACAGCAAAATTAAATAAATAAATAAAAAGATTAAGGCCTAAACATTTAAGTATTATTGTGGTGTTTGTAAAAGTAAGTTTTTTCTTTATTCATAAAGTGACTGGTGACTTTTCCAAAAAATGTTCCATGACATTATTACAGATCACAACGCCCCATCTCATAAATTGAACTAAACTATTAATGTTATTTTGTCATGATCATGAAGAAGAATAATTGTGTCATTATGGACATGTGTTGATGTTTCTAGATAATTAATGCTAGCTCATAGTGTACAATCCTTCTTGACCTATTTTTACACCAGTCAAAGTTTATTATTGTTAGACTTTTAGACTTTCTATTCACAGCTGTGAGACCGAGTGGTACTGATGATGGCTGTGTGGGCAATGAGCCCATTAAGTGTTTGAGGATCACGTGCCTCTTTCAGGTTTCAGGTTGATTTATTTCCACAGTATTAAACCAAAGAAAGTTAATCACAGAAAGTTACATGTAAATGAAATATATAATGATGTGAATAAAGTAAATGTGATACTGCAGAGGGATCCATTAAGAAGCAAAGCTTGTAGACAATGGTCCCTATAAAGCATGCACGTGCATTGAGCCTATAGAAAAAAGAAATAAAAGAGAGCATACCATGAGGACAAAATAACAGGACTCAATGCACATGTTGCTTACAAAACTAATTAAACATACAGATGTAAACAAACAAAAACAGACAAGTACCTTGGGGCATGGACTACACAATACAATAGGCCAGCGAACTGGATTTAAAATGAACAATTGCATTACAGAGATTCAGCGATAAGCTTCCAACATAATAGATTTGTATATACGCTTAAAAGTAGAAATGTTTTTTGAGGATTTAAGTTTGCCAGTAAATGAGTTCCAAAGCATGGGTCCCTCGTGTTTAACCGTTTTATGGGCAAAAGAGGTACGAGTATATGGAATGTGAACATTTGAGGCTTGACGAGTGAAGTGAGAATGAATTTCACAATTCCGAAAAAGAAATACTTTTAATAGAAGAAGGTAAATTGTTACTGGTGAATTTGTACATGAGGGACCCAAGCTGATAATGATAAATATCCTTGAGTTTTAAAGTTTTATGTTTTATGAATAGGGGATCCGTATGTGCATTAAAATCTGAGAAATTGATTATACGAAGGGCCCTGTTTCTGCAAGAGGAGAAGTCTGTTTAAATTTTTGCTAGAGCTACCTCCCCATGCAAGTATCCCATAATTAATATAAGATACAACCAGGGTATTGTACAGAGAATCAAGAATGGGTCCGGGAAAAAATGTTTTATCCTATTAATAACACCAATGTTCCGAGCGATAATTTTACAAATATAGTCGATATGACTTTTCCATGTTAGCCCGCAATCAATAAATAATCCCAAAAATTTACAACAATTAGTTTGTTTAATGATGGAATCATTAATTTTGACTTGACCTGGAAGGTCACTGGCAGAATTACTAAATAACATGTAGTTTGTTTTGGCAGTATTAAGGGATAGCCCATTGACTGTAAACCAATTTGCAGCAGACTTAAGCTCATTGTTAACTGTGTGCACAAGGTGATTAATGTTACTATGCGAAATAAATAAATTGGAGTCATCAGCAAACAATATAAATGAAAGCACACTAGAAAAATTTTCGAAGTCGTTAACATATAATATAAAAAGCAATGGCCCAAGGATGGATCCCTGTGGTATGCCATGAGTAAGAATACCAGAACTTGAATTTATACCATTAATGGAACAGTACTGTGATCTATTGGAAAGATAGCTCCTAAACCACTCAAGAGGAATTCCTCTGATACCATAAAATGAGAGTTTATGCAATAATATTTGATGGTCGATAGTATCAAATGCCTTAGATAGGTCAATAAATATTCCTATAGTGTGTTTGGAGTCATCAATTGCATTAGAAACTTTATCAATAAAATCAAGGAGTGCATGAGTGGTTGAATGTTTGCTACGAAAACCAAACTGTGATTTAGTCAAAATATTATATTTATCCAGAAATTTAATGGTATGGGCGTAAACACATTTTTCGAAAATCTTGGAAAAACAGGACAGGATAGAGATAGGTCTATAATTTTCAATACAATTTGGATCACCCTTTTTGAAAACAGGGATGACTTTGGCAATTTTTAATTGGGATGGAACAATGCCAGTCATAAAGGATGTATTGACAATATGTGCAAGAGGTTTACGTATGGATGAAATTGACTTTTTAATAATAGAGATATTAATTGTATCATGGCCAGAGCTTTTTTTGTTTTGCAAATCTTTAACAATATTCACAATCTCATATTCATTAACTGGGGTAAAAAAGAAGGAATTTGTATTAGGATTGGACAGGTAGTCAGTAAAACTAAGAGGTGGGTGGATGGGTTGAATGTTGCTGGCAAGATTAGGACCGATGTTGATAAAGTAATCATTAAAATAATTTGCAATTTGTTCAGTATTATTAATTAATTTGCCATCAAGAATAATACTGCTGACACTTTGAGAGGATTGTTTGTTGTTCAAGACGGAATAATTACTTTCAAGTATTACGGATGTTATTTTTCCTGTTCAAACTGGCGAACATAATACATTTTTTGGATGAACGTAAAAGATTAGTGAGGATATTTTATACTTAGTGTACTTGGTTTGTGTGAAATGGTGGGATTAGACAAATATTTACGATATAGTTTATTTTTCTTATTAATAGATTTAAGGAGGGAATGCGTAATCCAAGGGGTTTTAGAACTATGGCTGGTTTTGGTTTTGGGGTTATGTCGAACTTAAAGGAATATTTTTATCATACAAATAATTAAAATTATCCATAAAATGTATTATATGCTGCTTCAGGGTTATTACAACAAAATACATCAGTCCAATCAAACGAGTGCAAGTTATCAATACAATTTTGAAGGTTAACATTAGAAAAATTACGAGTGAAGGAAACATTGTTTTTGTGGCTAAATTCAGCATTTGAGTTTGGAGATTGTATGAACGTAAAGATTGGCAAATGATCTGAGATATCGGAAAGTAAAATACCGGATTCAGGAGAGGGTAAAATATTTGACCAAAGATTATCAATAAGTGTAGCAGAAGTATCAGTAATACGTGTTGGCTTATCTATTAAGGGAGGAACGAATGAGAAGTAAGTAAATCGATAAAGGATTGAGAACTAGGATTTGCATAATTAAGTAAATTAATATTAAAGTCACCAGAAATAATACAAGGCTTGCTACCGTAGGCTATGGGAGCATACCATTTGAAAAGAGGTCATGAACTCACTGTGAACAACAGAAGGAGCTTGATACACAACACCTGCAATTATGTTTTTTGATTTAGGGACAGTAATTTCGATAAGCAATGACTCAAGAGAGTCGTTCGATAAATTGATGTCTTCCCTGGGAATAATATCCAAATCCCTAGAAACATAAAGAGCGACTCCACCTCCAGCCTTGTTACCCGTTCTATTATTCACAATGAGCTCATAACCCGGCAGGAAATAATAACTATGGGGAACAGTTTTAAGCCAAGTTTCAGAAAGCGCAATAATCGAAAATGTATGATTGATTGACTGTAAAAAGACTTCAAGTTGGTCAAAAAAATTCTGTAGACTTCTGATATTAACATGTAACAAAGAAATAAAATTGTTATTAACTGGCTTGGGAAATTGCTATGTTGAGTAATACTGAGAATTATTGGATAAATAAAACGAAGTGTTAGCATCAATACCATCATCATCAATATTCATCGCCGTAGAAGACGCCATGATGCGTGGATCGTACAGTGAATAGCACATCCTAAAGACTCTGTAATTAATGCAAATTGACTAGCCCACTTTAGAAGTAAATTACTCAGGTGTATCATGATCAAGGTGTATAGAGCCAGGAATGTTGATGTATGTAGCCAAGGTGATAGTAAACAAGCTCTTAGGTACACAAGGTACATGAACATATTATAGAACTACCGTTACAAATACAAAACGAAAACAAAATAAGTTAAAGGCTATACAAATATAAGATTATGGATATATTAAGAGTGGATTGATACGTGAACCAGGAAAATCATCGAAGTTAAGGCAGTATGTAGAATCAGTTCTGGTGAACTTAGCTGGCTTGAGGGGCTGTGTACTTCCTACCCTGGATGTAGAGCTCACCGTTACGGAAGACGGGGTGTTGTCCGGAGTCATATGCTCGCTTCATGACGTCTCGGAGCGATCTTTTCTTGGCCACATCGGAAGCTGGTAGGTCGGGTAGGATGAATATCCCGGTGTTGGTAAGAGCCTCTTTGGCATCCCTCAGGATATTATGGCGATCATAGCGGTACAAAAATCTGGCGATGATATGGCGGGGTTTGTCTGATGCTGACTTGGGGCTCTGCCAGTGCGATGAGCAGCCTCAATCTTAGTGTCCGGCAAGTTGAACCGCTCTGATAGGATCTTCTTGACTGTGTGATAGGGGAAGGTGGTGGGTTCCGTTGGATTCTCTGGAATCCCGCCAAACCTGAGGTTAAAGCCTCGAGTGCCGTTCCAGGTTTAGAGTAGCCTCCTCGAGGTGTTTGATCTTGTTCAGCGCCTATTCAGCTGTGTTGACAAGTTCGAGACCCCAGCAGACATGGTCTTATTTTTGTCCTGGATCTCCTCAATTGTCTTTGATGAAAACTGCAATGCCTCCTCCATCTCCGTCTGTTTAGTTTCCAGAGTTTCGATTATATTTATTAGTCTCTGTTGATTTGAGATGACGGTGTCAAGTTTCATGTTTAAGTCCACCGCCATCGATCGAACCTCCTGCCGCAGGATAGCTATAGCGTTGTCCGATGACGCAGTGGGCGAACTGGGTTGGTCAGCTGACCCGACTGGCGCGAGATCTGGCTCTGTTGAAACCGATGTAGAAACTGATACTTTTTCTCTTTTCTGGGTGGCATAGTGGTTGTTTCGAGAGTAAACTGGTGTTGAAATATCGGCAGAATGGTATGTACTCACTATAAAGGTTGATAATGGAGATGGAGGAGATATTTTGGAAGAATTTTATGGATTTTCCCGGAGCACTGGTTCAATGTGTCATCTCATAGCGAAGCGCCCTCTTCGTTAATTGGATAGATTTTTATCGTGACAAATTTACATTGTTTTTATTGGCTATTCGATTGCTCATTATACACTCTAGCTTTGCCCCATGTACTGCATCTCTTTGGAACTCCTTGCCTGGCGCATGTTTCCCTCCATCCTACAATCTAGATGGGTTTAAGAGGAATATCAATTCCTTCTTTCGGTCTCCCTGAGTTATTTTCATCTTCTATGTTTTCTTCTTGTAGCCCCTTACCAAATAAATATGTGCACCATGTTACATTTCATTGTTATACCTTGTCTGAACGAACGTAGGCGCTCTGTAAACTATGAAAATGGACTGTATAATAATCTGTACATGTATTTGTACGGAGTTCAAAGAAATTTAAAGCTTAACAAATAGTTAGACCTTAACATATAGTTCCAGGTAATGTTGTGACGTCATGGTGAGGTCATCTAATGAGTTATTACGTAATTATAATAAAACAATATATTTTATATCTTGTGAACCACAATAGATAATTTCTTTATTCCTTCATAATCATACAGAACATGGAGGACTCGACATTTGATACAGAGACATGACCTTATTTACTCTTACTTCCGGTCCAAACTGGGAGTTCAAGTTTTAAAAAAGTGGCAAGTTTAAAAAAAGTCACCTTTTGATATCTTGAGAAAACATTAGACAGCATTTTACCAAATTTGTCACAATTGACACCCATATTATGAGTAACAATTTTGCGAAGTACGAATAAAGTCACATGATTGAACCGTAACTTACCGTTAAAATAAATTAAAATTATATAGGATGACTGATCTGGAAGTTAATGTATTCTACTGATTCCACAATATGTGGTATTTTAATTATATATTATGAAAACTCATATCTCCTGAAGTAACTCTTGTATTTTAACAACTTTAGGTGGTAACGTCATCACGTACATATGAGGCACACTCAAACACCCCGAGTTTGTTTTAACAAACTCTATACCTCTAGTTTCTTCTTCTTCTTCTCCTCAATAAGATTTATCCAGAGACAAAAACATAGTTGCAGGTTCACAGAACCTTAAAACTTCACACATAGTTAGACCTTAACATGTAGTTTTATACTAAGTTGTGACGTCATAGTGAGGTCATCAGATATCGAATTACACTAAATCAAAGTTTAATATTTTCAAAAAATCATATCTCATGAACCACAAAACGATATTTTCACAATCTTTTGCAGCATGTTTATAGATCTTTAATTATGTGATTTTCATTACACAGACTTGATCCCAATCCGACCTCTCCGTCCGGTCGAAACCGCAAGTTTAATATTTCAAAAATTAATTTACAAGACCGCACAGCGACAGTGGTGGCTGTTGCACTTGTAAGGTCATGACCCGCCATGCATGACAACAATGGCTTACCTGTCGGTCGGGCCCGTGCAGAAAATGCGTCGCAGAAAATGTATTATGCATTTGTCTAGCATGGAATCCAAATTGTTATCATTTTTCGGAAATGAGTTGGACAAAGTTTCTTTCATGTGCAAGTGGATGGAAGAAATAGATGGTATGGTTGAGTGTGATATTGCCAATAAACCATGTCTAACCATGGAGCAAGGAATTGTCTAACGTTAGGGCTGGAGCTAACGTACACAACATTATGTATAATGTAAGCGATCGCCACGTTGCCGGTAACGAACAACTCTCAGAATCTCTGTTACAGGTAACGTAGGAATTATTTTTAAATGAATTTGAAAAATATCTGGACCTAATCAGACTACATATTTTTTGTAAAATAGTTGGACTCATATGAAAAATATCCTTGACAATTTAACATGTGTCGTCAGACTTTTAATATTGATTCTCATCTGTCCCTCAATATCGTGTCTATTGTTGATATAATTTATTATCATACTTTTTAGAAGTGACAATTTCAAAAAAGATAATTCCTGGTGATTATTTTCAATAGTTACCATGTTAATACCTTGACCAACAAAATAACCTTGACCAACAAAATAAACTATAACCCTAACCACCCCAAATCCATCAAAATCCTCAAAGGGGCACCTTTTTAGGAAAAAAATCAGCACTGTTGAAAAATGGGATCTTTATATTGGAGTTTCATCAGATACTTAAAAGTAATACTTGTATGTAGTTGCACAAACATAACTTTGTACATGGGCCAAGAATATTCAACCTTTGGCAGTGTGAATAAGCATGGAAATGATGCTTATTCAGCTGAACTAAAGTTTTGGGGAACTTAAGTTAATTTTGGATGGATGCTGACCCATTTATTTTTTATTTTACATTCCTAAAATTAATTAACATTTGATTTACAGATTTATGGGTACCACTCTGAGTGGTACAAATGCTTCCATGCCATTTGCAGGGCTGAGAAAAGAAATGAGAAGAAACAGAAACATCAAGGTAGGTAAATATTGAAAAAATTTAATCAAGTTTCAAGTATGCATGATTGCTTTAGAGCCGATAACCACAGGTGTGTACCCCTCTACAAGTGTCACAATAAATTGCAAATTCATTTGCAGAGCGTGTATGTACTTCTGAAGTAGTTTGCTTTTGTTTCTCATTTCTAAAAGCTCAAAAGACTGTTCTGATTTTGTTTCCATGGAATTTCTGACTTGACTCACAATGTCGATTTATTTTTTATCGTGATATATTTCTATTCGCGATTCGCCGATATGCCGATAACTTAAAAAGGTTCTCGATATTGTAATCGAATAAAAAGGTATCGCGATATTCGATATTGTCGTGTTTATCGCCCAAGCTTAGTATGCAGTAAAATTGTTTCTAGGTATATGTTGCTTTTTCGTTTCTTTCTATCTGTTTACCTCATCTTTTGTGTGTACTTTTGTAAATTTTCACTCTCTTTCTGTCTGCAATGCCCATTCCCCTTACTCACTTATTCCTCTATTTCTATTAAATATTTATCATTCTTTCTTCATACATATTCAGGTCAAGATGAGCTTGAGCGGTGAGAATGCAGCACTGAACCCCAATGTTTTGGGATGGATGGATTATGCATAATTTCTCGATTGAGGGCGCGATAGATACCCGGAAGTGTATAGGACTCTCGATCCCAAACCAGCGGTGAAGAGATTCCTTAGTTTTTCTAGATTTTCTGTAATTCACATTTTTTGGTGTCGTTGATTTGGAAGTTAAATTTGGGAGGTAAAATAAGCGGCGTTATGCCACGGGATGGGCTTTATAATTATTGCCGGTTTATGGAACTAGTAATGCTTGGAGACACTTTAGTTACACTTTGACATAAATTCTGCCTACATTGGGGCCCAACTCCCTTGCACAATCTTGATCAGAACTTTATTTAATTATTCCGACTCTTAGGGCGAATATCTGTAGTAAATTTGTTGTGACCTTGAATTGATTTCCGTATTTGTTGAATTATCTGGGGCTCTTTTCGTAGCGTACGTTGCCGTTGCAGGCAACAGCGCCCTCTTGGGGGTGGAATTGTATTTTCCTTTCTTTTGGAGCTTATTCCTTGCTCTATGTTATTCTACGTTTGGCTGTTGATTATACATTATATTGTTTACTTGTTATCTGTATTTTTAATTATAGTTGACGTGGCATCAGGCAGCTGTCGTAATTAAGGGCAGTTGTATGTCGGTACCTGAGCGAATAAACCAGTGTTTGCTTTTTAAACCGTCGTTACAGTCAACGCTGTGGATAAACCCAGAGCTAATAGCCAAGAGACGATAATTATACTCGAGATCAACATTGGAAAATTAGAGCAAAATAATGGGAGCTCTTGATGGTACTGAAGCCAAAGCTATGGCCACGCGGGCCAAGGTCAGCTATGGAGAGTCGGCGAGACACTGCTCAGGCTCTCATCGAAATGAAGGACAGCATACAACCATTGCTGTTAGCACTTCCACCAGATGTGGAGAAAGTTAGAGCTGAGCATTCATGATGGCTTCAGGATTATGAGAGATTTTTGATTCATCACAATGATTACTTAGCACTGGTTACGGAAGACCAGCGGCCTACAGTGCAGGCAGAACTACAGCCTGAACTCCAGCAGTTTTCAGGACTTTAAAGGCCATACTAGATCAGTGGCTAGTGTACCACACCAGCATACTTGATAGAGACAGCGGGAGGTCAGTGAGGTCACATACATCTCGTTGCGCTGGGAGCCGTAGTTCAGTTCATTATCAATAGCCAGAGCTATGGAGCATCAGAAGACTGCTGGAGCTATTGGCCCGAGCTGGAGCACTCCGAGAGAAAGGGAAGTTGGAGGAGGAGAGGCTTCGGTTTAAAGCCAGGAAAAGGAAGAAGAGCTGAGACTCAGGCAGAAAGAAGAGCTTGAGCTCAGGACCGAATTGTGGGTCTCAAGTGCTAAAGCGGCAATCTAGACGAACTTCAGCAGAGTGAAATGCGAGATGACGAGCAAAACACGAGTGCTTGGCCCCTCTCTTCTCGACCACCCTCACCGTTTTGGCGTAACTTTCAATCCTGCCGCGCCAGAATACGTCCCAGTAGCATCGCAAATCGCATCATCATGTACCGTGGCTCAAGCCCAGGCATCTCAACCCCAAACACAAGTTTTGGACACCACCAATTTAGGAGGTGGACCCACAAATGCCGATACGAAGTCCCCCAACAGGCCCTTATTCAAGACACAAAGAGCCTAACGCTAAAACGGTAGCAGAGGAAGAGAGTGTGAAGCAGGAGGATCAAGTGTTAACCGGTCGCTCAAGTGACGTTCAGGAGGGCAGTTCCAGTCAGAACTCCTCCGGTAGTGCCAACCGTTTCTGTGGTACAACACCTAGTCAGGAGATCAGGAAGCCCGCCTCTGACCTAATAAGTTTAAGGAGATCCCTGGGTATAAAGAGATTCATCCGCCAGTTTAAGGCTAGAGTCGTCGCTAACACAGTGGATGACGACGAACGGATGAACTACTTAGAGCAGTTTACCGAGGAGAGCCGCACCATATTGTGAATGGATATAGCTGTCTTCCTACCGATGTAGGCTACCCGGCTGTACTTAAAGAAATGGAGAAGCGGTATGGCGATGTGGATCTCTCTAGCCAATGCTTACGTACAGAGGGCCGCTTGCATGGCCGGAGATCAGACCCGATAACCCATCTGGACTTGACGCCTTCGCAATATTCCTTGTGGAGTGCAAATGCATGCAGTACACTCCATTAATGCGGCAAGGGTTCTGGAGTATTCCGAGAACATTAAGCGACTGGTCTCAAACTCCCCATCTATCTACATGAGAGATGGCGAAATATAGTCATGAACAAGAAGGATAACGCTAAGCCAGTGACCTTCACACATCTGGTAGACTTCATCCAAAGAGAGGCCAGGAAGGTAATGGACCCAGTATATGGACGACTTGCATTAGGAAGCAAGCGCAAGGGAAGCCAAACCGGTCATAGGAGGAGGACGCACTCAGCAACCGCTCAAATGGTTTGGGTGCGCTTCCGGGCAACTGAGTTTGTCGGGATCAGTAGGCAGGAGAAGCATGTCTACACAGGCTCAGGCACCAAGTTACCAGCCGACGTAGCGAGCTCAAAACCATGCAGTTTCTGTCGGGGATCAGGACACACAATGCAGGAGTGCCAGCTGAGGGCCAAGTCACTTGACGACAGGTTGCAATTTCTGACAGTCTAAGGGACTTTGCTTTGGTTGCCTCAGGTATGGTCATCTGAGCAAACGATGCAGAGCCAGGGCCAAATGCAAGGAATGCAGCGCCCTGGCACCCCACCGTGCTTCACAAGGAAACAGAGCAACAATGAAGAAGAAAGGAAGAGTCTCCACAGCCAGAGACATCCAGGCCACCGACCAGGAAAATCATGTTCCACATACATGGCTCCACGAAAGGACAGTGCTAGCTCGCACATGGGGCCGGCGCAGGTCTTTGCACTATGACCATTATACCAGTAAGAGTCAGGTCCCCAGCCACCAATACCACAGTGGAGACCTACACATTCCCTAGACCGGGCAGCAACGTGACTTTCTGCACTGAGGACCTTGCCCAGCAGCTTGGAGTAACCGGCAAGGCCACTACCATGGAATTACGCACCATGGGACAGACACAGAATTCACCACACACCGTATCTCGGGGCTGGAAGTTTGTGGGCGGAACTCAGTTCCTGCCGTAAAGCTTCCGATGGTCTACACCAAATCTGAGATGCCTGTCACCAGAGATCTCATGCCAACGGAAGAAGATGTAGATGGATTTGAACACCTTAGAGGATTAAGCTTCCAGTTATCCAGGCCGAGGTGGGGATGCTGATAGGCAATAACGTCCCAGCTACTTATACACCACAAGAGCTGAGGACAGGGACTGTATGGAGCCAGATCAGTGCTTGGATGGATAATATGGGCATGGTCAGGGGTGGACAGGAGCCCGTCATCTTTCCAACCTTCAATTAGCGTTAGCAAGAGAGAGCAGGACAACTTCAGCGGTTGGAAGACATGGTCAGATCGTCCATAGACATGGATTTTCAGAGCGCCTGGTGGACAGTAAGAAGGGACCTTCAGTTGAAGATAAGCGATTTGAGGAAATCATTGGTGAATCTTTGAAGCTCGTAGATGGTCACTACCAGTGCGACTTGCCATTCCGGGATCCAGCTTGCAAGCTAGAGGACAACAAATATGTTGCCATGGACCGTCTGATGTCCCTGGAAGAAGAAACTAGAACCAATCCGATCTTCAACAGGGACTACATGACCTTCATGAGCTCGTTAATCGAGAGAGGGTATGCAGAGAAAGTCACTGAAGCCTCCGATGACAGCAGCAGAGATCAAGTGAGCCGGTGGTACATGCCGCATCATGGCATCTATAACCCCACCAAGCCGGGCAAGATAAGGGTGGTTTTGATTGCTCGGCAAAGACAAGAGGAGTTTTGCTCAATGATGTACCTCCTCCAGGACCCATTCTCACGAACACAGTTGTTGATGTGCTGCTTCGCTTCAGGCAGCAACCAGTTGGGCTCATGGGAGATATCGAAGGTATGTTCTTCCAAGTCAAGGTCTCTGAACACCACAGAGACAGCCTACGTTAGCTATATGGTTTCCAGATGGAGACACATGCCGACAACCAGAGGTCTACCGTCTGAAGTCGCACCCTTTGGCGCTATCTCTCATCGCCATCTTGCGCTTCTGCAGCTCTGCGTAAATGTGCAGCAGACAACCAGCATCACGAGATCCTGAGAAGCTTCTATGTCGATAACTGAGTGCAAGCTTTGAAGCCAAGGAAGCTATTGAAACCAGGAGAATTGTCAAGGATGTGTTCAGACGTGGAGGGTTCAACCTGCACAAGTGGGTTAGTAACAACAAGGCGGTGAACGACTCCATTCCACCCGAGGAGATCAAAGTCACAGCAGCTGACCATTGAGAACATTGACCAGTTCCAATCAGAGCGGGTGTTGGGGTCTTCTGGAATACCCTGGAGGGATACGCTTTGGGTTTAAGGTTAACCTGAAGGACCGTCCAGCCACGCGCAGAGGAATTCTGTCTGTTGTCAGCAGCGTCTTTGACCTGGAGCCTAGCCGGTCCATTCATCCTTCCAGCTAGAATTATGCTGCAGCGGTCTGTAGCAAGACCTTTGGGTGGGACAAGGAGATTGGAGACAAGGGAAATGGCGGTATGGAAATAGTGGCTGCTTGACATTGTCAAGTTGGAGCATATGTCGTACCAAGAGTCCGACGAAACTACGGCATCGTCATTTACACGCGACTCGAGGATAGTTCAGGCAGAGTCTTCTGCAATCTGCTAAATGGGCAAATCAGGTTGCCTCTCAAAGAAGATTACTACTCCGAGGATGGAGTTAACTGCAGCCAGTCTTTCAGTTATTTGTCGCACTGATTACTTCAGCAATGGAGTTGCATTTTGACGTCTTCTACTGGACAGACAGTACCTCCGTCTTGGTACATTGCCAATAAGACGACTAGATTCCACACCTTTGTGGCAATCGTGTCACCACCATACAAAGAGGCTCCAGCATTGAGCAATGGCGGCATGTCCCGACCTTGAAAACCGCAGATATATCTTCAAAAGGGGATTCATCCGAAACTGGATGCAACGCTCTGGTTTCGGGGACCAACATTCCTTTGGGCCGGAATCCACGTGGCCGAGATCAGAAATTGTCAGAGTACTGCCACCCAAAGACCCGGAGGTCGCGGGTTCACGCAACCACCCTAAGGACCCGCGATGGTTCCATGACTGTGGATCAACTGATTAACTGGTGTTCAACCTGGAGGCAACTGAAGAAAACAGTGGCATGGATACTGCGAGCGCAGAGGCTCTTCAAACAGCGCCGGGTATCAAGTGTTAAGCCAGAGGCAGCACAAGATGAGAGTCCAAGTCCCCTCAATATTGACGAATTGGAGACAGCGGGCTGAGATTATCAAATATGTTCAGCAGAGCCATGCCCACGCCAAGTCTGCGCGACAACTTGACCCTGTGATGGATCAAGTGGGGCTGCTAAATTGGTGGGCGGTTCAAACCAAAGTTGCCAGTAGATGTCAAGCCGATAATCCTCCCAAAGGATTCCCCTTGTCAAGGCTGATACTTATCAGTGCCCATCAGAGGTGGGACACCTTGGAGCCAACAGCACCCTCACAGAATTGAGACGCAAATATTGGTTTCAAAGGGCCAGCCTGTTGGTGCAGCATTATTACAAAGTGTGTGATGTGTAGATACCGGGGACGCCTACAGGTACAGAAAATTGCCAACTACCGGAAGAACGTTTGGAATCAGACCAGCCGCCTTCATGAAGTCTGGTGTTGACTACTTTGGGCCTTTTGACATCAAGCAGAGCCGCCGTAGCGTTTCTAAAAACGCTATGGAGTGATCTTCACCTGCATGGCTAGCCAGAGCAGTTCATCTGGAGGTTGCGCAAGACCTCTCTGCTGACTCTTGCATCAATGCAGTCCGGAGATTTGCAGCGCGCGACGAACCGTCAAGTTCCTGAGATCTGACAACCGGAACTAACTTCGTAGGTGCCGAGCGAGAGATGCGGAGGCGATAGAGAAAAATGGAACCAAGCCAACATCGACTCTGGTCTGAAGCGGTTGGGTATACCAGTGGGAGTTCAACTGCCCGTTAGCTTCCCACCATGGTGCCGGAGCCTGGAAAGGCTCATCCGCTTAACCGGAAGGTGCTGTACGGCGTTATGAAGGAACAGCCAATCAAAACTTTTCGACATTGGATGAAGGCCTCCATACACTTTATTCTGCAGCAGAGGTGGAGGACATTCTGGACAGCAGACCTATCACCAGAATCTCTAACGACTATGAGGATGAAGCGGCACCCACACCCAACCATCTGTTGCACCCGGACCCTCCTGACCAAAAGGCTACCCCCTGGCATCTTCGTCCCAAGGAAGACGCCTATACCTGAAGAAGAAATGGCGACGGAGTTCAGTACCTGACCAACGTCTTCTGGTGGAGATGGAGCCGCGAATACATGGTTGAACTACAGGAGCGACAGAAGTGGCACAAGGAGACTCGGGAACATCAAGGTTGGAGGCGTGCTTATTGGCGTTGCGGACAGCAACCTCGTACCTGCGGAACAGATGGCCTCATGGGGCGAGGTCACTGAGGCTAGTCCAAGTGAACGACTTGGTAGAGAGGTGTCACAGTCACGCACTGGGTCATCCAGAACTGAGGAGAGCCTATCACCAAGCACTGTGCCTCTTGCTGGAAGCAGACTAACGTCGCCATTCAAGATTCGAGTGCCAGAGGCAGACCTCTTATTCACATTAATCTTGGAACAGTATTGGTTCTCTTTATTTTGTTTTTGTATGCGCGTCTTTTTTGATTGGTAATTACTCTTTACCTTTCGTCCCTGCAATTAGGGAGCCAGGATGTTTTGGGATGGATGGATTATGCATAATTTGCTCGATTGAGCGCGCTGATAGATACCCGGAAGTGTGGATCACGGAAACCGTGTTTATCAGTTTCGTGGAAAAATCATTCAATTTGTAAAGAAGGTTATAGGACTCTGGATCCCAAACCAGCGGTGAGGAGATTCCTTAGTTTTCTAGATTTTCTGTAATTCACATTTTTGGTGTCGTTGATTTGGAAGTTAAATTTGGGAGGTAAAACATAAGCGGCGTTATGCCACGGGATGGGCTTTATAATTATTGCCGGTTTATGGAACTAGTAATGCTTGGAGACACTTTAGTTAGACTTTGACATAAATGCTGCCTACATTAGAGGCTAACTCCCTTGCACCAATCTTGATCAGAACGTTATGTTAATTATTCCCGACTCTTAGGGCGAATATCTGTAGTAAATTTGTTTGTGACTTTGAATTGATTTCCGTATGTTGTTGAATTATCTGGGAGCTCTTTTTCAGTAGCGTACGTTGCCGTTGCGAGGCAACAGCGCCCTCTTGAGGGAATGGAATTGTATTTTTCCTTCTTTTGGAGCTTATTCCTTGCTCTATGTTAATTCTACGTTTGGCCATGTTGATTATACATATATTGTTTACTTGTCTATCTGTATTTTTTATTATAGTTGACGTGGCATCAGGCAAGCTGTGTCGTGGCAAAGGGCAGTTGTATGTCGGTACCTGAAAAGGCGAATAAACCAGTGTTTGCTTTTAAACCGTCGTTACACCCAGAGAGGAAGAAAACCGTATGGGTCTTCAATGAGAGTTCCTCCCTGACAAACCAAGAAAATTTCGAGAAAAAAAACTGTGATAAGTATTCACAGTGCCAAACCTTGATTGCATGCCAACTGTTTTGCAAAACAGCCCAACGGAAGGATGAGGAAGTTTACTTTTGCAAATCGAAGATAAAGATCTTGTGGGTTTAGAAGTTTGCTATCATTGTCTTTGCTATAATGAGTATGTACCCAATTGCTTGGACAAAGGCCAGATCCATCAGATGAAATACCTATTTGGTACAATGATGCATAAATAAAATTCTGTGAAGAAGTCATCCAGAAAGAGACATAATAAAAACAATGAAATTCTTTTCCACAAAGTCATTATACCATCGTAAGTTCATTAAGTGCGTACAAGAAGTTGAGGGAGTTGACTGCAGTAAGTACCAGGTCCCACAATCTTAAAACACGTCTGGAAAGTACATTTCCTGCAGCACGCTGGCAATTCATACATGTAAGATCATTTACGTAGAATACAACTGACTTGGTGTACAATGCCAATCTCTTGCTGCCAAAAAGAACTGGTGAGAGACTGCAATTGTCTCAGATACAGTATGTACTGATACTGATATAGAACAGCAGTGAAGGTGCTGGAGGAGCACTGAAGATTTTCCATGAAGTGCAGTATATCTTCACACACACTATTCAATGCATCAGCTGTACTATATAATACACTTATAATGAAGAAATCACCATGGCATTACAGCTGCCCTGGCCCATCAACTTCCAGATGACATATCCTTGCAGACTGCTTAACAAATGAGCCAGTAATTTCCAATCACCTGCTTTGTTCATCTTTACACTTTAGGACATACTTGATTCCATGACCCGTTGAAAGTCTACTCTGATTGAGATAATGTTGCCCCTTTAACCATTATCTTTAATTTAAAAAAAATTCTGTTGACTTTCTTTTTTCATGCACCAGTAAAAGTTTTTTTTTTTTTAAAGATATAAGGATTTAACAATACTAGCCAAAACCAATTAACGCCTAGGGACTACAGGTTCACTTATTGGAATATTTTGTACTTCAAAAAAAAAATATTCTTGCAAATTGAACCTAGAAGTTTGGACAACCTTTATCCTGTATGAAATGTATTGATATTATTGATGGGTTGCAAAAAATGGATGGAAAAGGAGTATCATGACTATGACAAAATAAAGCAGAAGTGTCATTCAAAAGAATGTGTTTTATCAATTTAAATATTTACACAAAGCGTTGACAATTAATAACCAATAATTTACTTTTTAAAGAATGAGAAAAAGATTCACAAACGCTGTTCTTTGAATGTGAGCAGGGTTAGATCCAGGGTTGCCCTAAAGAGGGTGGAGCTCAAGAGTAAGGAGAGATGGGAGCATAGGAGAACAGAAACCCCAAAAATATTGAAAATGTCTGGACAATTTAGAAGTTTTCCACATGATCAATTAAATTGGAATACTACCCCACGATTCAAGGCAAGATTTTTTAACTCTTTAAGGACGGCAAGCCTTTTGAAAGAAGGCTCATGCGCGCATCGCGTTTTTACAGAAGCGAGCGTTTTAAAAGGCTTGAACCCTTCATCACCTGACAACGGGTCTTGTTTTGACAATAAGGAATTGCACAATTGACCAATAATAAGAATCACAACTTTTACTTTTATACCTTCAATAATCCAAATATAAAAGATTATTCAATAATTCCACACATAATTGTTGAATTTAAATTGTTTACAGTTATCAAATTGCAATAATGAAAAGCAATGTTTAAAATTCAATAAGTCTTTTCTCAGTAAGGCTGAAACCTCTCATATAATACAGAGCCGACAGCAGGCGGAAAAACGTAATGAAACACTAAATTGGCCTGTCATCAAAAAGACTTCAAATTTATTGAGTTTCCTTATCTCACGTTGACAAATGATTTATATGATATTACGGTAGTTTTATTGTTATTTTATTTGGAGATAATTACCCTTACAAGCACAACAACACCAGAACAAAAAACCGCTTTAAAATTCAATAGTCTTTTCTCAGTAAGGAGGCTGGAAACCTCTCATATAATACAGCGAGCCGACAGCAGGCGGAAAAACGTAATGAAACACTAAATTGGCCTGTCATCAAAAAAAAGACTTCAAATTTATTGATTTCCATATCTCACGTTGGACAAATGATTTATATGCCATATTCAGTAGTTTTATTGTAACAATACCAAACAAAAACAGAACAAAAAAATAGTCTGTTCATAGCAAGAAGGCTGAAACCTCTCTCAATTTACGAGCCGACTGCGGTTGTTTCCACTAATAGCAGAGCCATTTCAAGTCCAAAGTCCTTGACTTTTAATTTAGTAATTGAATGTTATTGAAATTACACGTTAATAGAATTATTGCAATTCAACACACGATTGCAATACAAAAGACCACTCTGTACAAATGCTATTTTTGAGTGAGCTGTACTGCTAAAATTAACATAAAAATTTCGCTTTGGAGTGAACAGAAGCAATTGGGTGACTTCGCGCGCTGTCGCACGCAGACACCTAAAAAACTCGAACAATTTCAAAGAGGTGTTTGCGCTGTCGCACAAACACCTAATTCATTCGGAGAGAAAGAGTTAAACTGGTTCATTTCTTTACACGATGACATCATCAAATATTTCCCAAATATGGAATCCCCTTTCCCAAATACTCTTACCCACCTCACTGGACCGATTTGACAGATTAGGGTAGGAAACATTAAAAAAACATAGCCCATGTGAACTATTCAATTATACAAAATCCCCATTGAAATGTACAGTTTTCTAGAATGGCCGAAAGAGGGCGCTATTTTCATGTCATAGTTCAAATGCAAAGTAATTATCTGCCAAACTGGCAAATTTACATGAGTGTGGATTTTATATATTAGAATTTACATGTAATTATCTATTAAACTGTTTCTACGCTCATGCCTGATATGCGTCACGAAACTCAATTTCTGAATGCATTTTCATTGCATTGCTCTCCGTGGTCTAATGTAAGTCTGGAACTCAAGTCACATACTGAACTTAACTCCCATAGCCATAGTCTCTTGTCCAAGTCGCACCTTGGCACCACGGATGCGAAGTTTTGTCATGAAACTTCTTCTAGAAGAAAACCATATTTACCAAAGTTCAGACTTAATTATTGTATTTTTAAACAACTTTAGTGATGACGTCATAACATGATGAACAACCAAACACCTTGAATTGAACGGGCATATCTCACTCACTAGACTAACATGCTCATGGAAGTTAATTGAATTATTGAAGAACCTTTTAGTAACATTTAGATTTTTATGGGGATTTGTAAGTGAATGAGGAATTGTACCGCAGAAAAAATAAGCTGCCTGGCAAGCAACTCATTACCTGCACATGTCTCCCCATTTTAGCTGTAATAATAGGCGTTCTAATATTAAATTCATTTGATTTAATCCAAATATGGCATGTGCCAATGAGACATTTCTGGACACTCCTAATCAACGTGGACTGTACTAGATATTTTTGTTAAGCACCATTACGAAACTTGTTCCGATTTCCAACTGGTCTGGTAAGATTATACAATGACTCAGAATTAATCCTAACCAGTGAAATAAACTTAGGACTTCAAAATCAATTTGAATTTGAGTCATATTTGAATTGTGTTAATAATTCATCATACCGTCATGCCTTGTACTGTTTTAGATGTTTCTTCACACTAAGCTGCTTATTGAAACAGGGAGATAGATATATTGGTTTAGAATTCAGTCAGAGAATTTTAGGACCATACTGTCACCATTTTTTATGCAAGTAGCCCACACACAACAAGCCAAAGGACACTACAAGGTGGGATGCACGTTAAAGAATGCCTTGAGCACCACTTTAGTTGTAGTGGATACGTGCGCTATATAAGTCCACACACATTATTATTATGTATGTATTATTATTATTATTGAGTGATACAACGACTCCAACACTGAAGAACCAGCCCTTCGCACTGAAACCAGCCTCTTCACGGTGCGAATAGGACTGGGATGTTGAATCAGAAATTCCTATTTTGTTTGATTGTCCACTATACAAGGCGACCTAGGAACTGTATGTTTGATGCTATTATCAAAACAAATGACCACTTTAAATGTTTAACTGGCGAAGAAAGATATAGTATGTTAGTATGTTGTTATTATGAACTCTTCAGATGAAGCCATCGTGTAATTGCGTTGCCAACATATATATTGTATTGGCCACTATGTTGAAGAAAATCAGAGAATGCATGAATATGTTCTCTGTAGAAACACTCCTTCCAATGCAGCAATTATTATTACTGATTGTCCTAACCCGCCACACTGGGGTAAAGAGGTTTTGTTCCAGATTCGGAATAAAATACAATGCAATACAATACAATACAAAACACTGTTTTTTCTTAATATGTTGAAATAGTCAAAGAAAGTGTTCCTAAAACCCATCAATATTAGTCTAAATTGCTCCATTGGGAAAAGAAATTTTCTTGAAAAACGCTAACAACACAAATATTATAGACCACGAATATAAAAGATATCTGATTTTGCTTAAGACATCGGATTCTTCCTTTTGTTTATTTTACATGTAGGAAACCAGGGGAACGATTTCTGTTCAAAAAATTTTTGCATAGCAAAACTGCGATCACAAAAATGAATTTGCATAGCAAACATTTTTTGTATATGTAATCTGTGAATTTATGTGTAGCAAATTTAAAAATGCTAAAAATTACAAGTGGGCCCTATGTAGTGTGCATAAAATTAAGGTTTTTTTTTAAAAGGCTTTACTGTCGTTTGGTTCATAATATGAATGTCCCAAAATTACCAGAAATAATAATTTTTAGTGTCCGGAAATTGAGCCATAGGGTGGTAAAAACTAACGTGTAACTATTTTCGCCAAAGTGCGGATTATACGTGAAAGTTGAGTCCTCATCCATTTTCTTTTTGTTTCACCATATACATTATATCGATCAAGCTAAAACAGAGGCAATATCACGAAAACAAATCACACGACTGCACGACATGTTCAGGTGCTTTTCAAAGTGAATTTCGCCGAGTGTAACGTTACTTTGTGGTAAACGCGGATCAAGCTTAATTTCTTGATTTACCGGTTCAATTCTAAAAATTGCTCGTCAGAGAAAAATGAGTGGTTGAAAGCATAATCATATTGTGTGAAATTATTATAAATCTCCTGCCACTTACATATATAAATGAATGCTCATTTTGTTATTTTAAAAACTTTTATTATAAAACAGAAGTTAGTTAACGTTTCTAGAGTTCCTTTGTTGAATACGGCCGTTGTGGTTACGGTACTATTGTGTATAGGGAATTGGCTCAATTCGTTCAATGTTCCAACAAACTCAGGAGAAGAAAAAATAAACATGTGCAAGACTAAAAAAAAACCTGGGCGGTTGTTGCGTGCTTTTCCATTTCATTGAGAATTCGCCCGTTGTTAATTCATCAGCAGAAAAATGTTGCATGTACATAGAATTTTAGGCATTGCGGATAAAACCTTTACGGATTGCTGGGAAATAAAGTACGGATACGCACATAGGTAAAACAAGTACACGTTTACTGTTGCATCAACACCGTCGCGTAACGTCGGCGTGAAGTCATCGTTGACCACGTACGTCGCACGGATGTTACCTCCAACGTGGTCTGGACACACGGAAACAGAAAACCCAGTCGGGACGGATTGCTTGATATTTTTGGTCGGAAATATACATGTAAACGTTATTTCAGGAAAGGTTTGTGAATATGATTTCAAAAATGTTTATAAATTTGTATCGCAAAAATTCTGCGATGCATTGTTTTGAAATTCTATCGCAGATTGTCAAATTACGTCGTACATTTTGCACGATGCGATACAGGAAATCGTTTACTGGAAACGCTTGCAGCTTGTTTGGCTTTTTATAGAAAAATTCACCTCGCAAATACAAAGGTAACAAACATTTCTTGTCCTCAATGACAGTACACCTTGTGTTTAATTGCCAAACTCCACAGAACCCTTTGGGTTACAGATGTCACAAACTTAAATAAAACATTCACAAAGTTAGTGAGACAGTATACGGTATGTCATTAAATATGTACAAAAAGAACCTCAAGCGACGAATTAATTTACTTGAAAAACAGGAGAGGCTATCCATGACTTTATCACAACCTACTTAGACAGCAAAGCTCTGTGCTACTGCGGAAACCACATTATTTTCTCCTTGTATAATGGAGCTTTCCCAAGATCATAATTTTAACCAAACTCCTGGGTCCAATGTGTTCTTTCATGGTAAAAGTGCCGCTTGTAAATATCCTGTGTAAACATACCGGTATCGTGATTTGTATGTGTATTTTGCATATGTATTATTTTTGTGTATGTAATTTTTGTTATAATAAATGTGTTGGTCCAATTGATGATGTTTATCTCCCAAGAAGAAAATAGTAATATCTGCCTCAAAATGTAAAACAAACGAAACTGGAAAATTCCCATAAATGACCACAATTGCAACCAAAAGAACAAAATAAATCAAAAGTACATTTACAATTGTACGTAATTTCTGATACATTCGCCCATGTGTTTTCTATTTTACCAGTAAATTCAATAAATTTGTTTTTCATCCGAACACTGCTTCGCTACTCAAATGAAGGGAAAATAAAAAAGCTTTTTAAATGACACATTAAAAAAAATGAATCATGCTGTATGGTTTGACAGCATGTAAATATATATCTGTATGTACTGAAACCGTAATACACGTTAGGTGTCAGTAACATATGTACCAATACTAAATAAATTTGTGGGTCCAGTCATAAATTCATTACTATTTAACCAAGATTCTGACAACTATTTTGTAAAATATCTCATTTACACAAAGTATTTGTTTTTCTCTAACATAATATATTAAATGTTCCAATAAAAACGGAAAACCTGAAATTGCCGTAAAAAATTACATCTTTTATTAAATGTCGCATTTTTTTACAATCAACAGTAATTTCATTCAACAAAACTTCATAATCATGCTAAAAAAAATGCAATCAAGTGCAGTTGTTTAATTGACATATGGTAATTTTAGCAATTAAAACTTTGCCGCATCTATCTTGGTAGAAGTAATACTACTATTGTATATAGGCTTTAACAAAACGAACCATTGAGAAACACTGTACACGGGGAAAAACGATTGTGTTCATTTCATTTCCCCTTGGTGGTGCCTAATATGATGTTTGAACACCCCATTTGATCTGCAGTGTATTATATAACATGCAGGTTAATCACAGAAGTCTTAACATTGTTGCAGAATAATTGATATGATTTTTGCCAAAATATGAAGTGAGCACCGTATACTCAATTGCTTTCCAAGTGACTACTGGAAAAAATAAACTCGTATGTGGGATTTTGAACCCCACCTTCCTGCTACTACTAGTGTCAATATCTTTACCATTCGACCACTGAGGTTTGCCCGATGACAGCACAAGCCAGCTAGAATCCATACATACATCAGGTTCCGTGATTTGCATTTATGGTGGAGATTATCGCGTCTGGATATTAAACAATTGATTATATTTTGCCCTTTCTACTTAGTTTATAGCATAACTGGTTATGGGAAGAAGGAAATCCAGTTGATATATTTGGCCCCCAGTGCTTGATTTATTTTGTGTCAGGGGCGGTAAGCGCACATGTATTGGCCAATTCAACCACTACCCCAGGTTGGACCTTCGTGTGTATAAACTCAGTCATTTAGGGGGTTAGCAGTGCACGCAATCTTACTGGGTCAATTCTCGTTATGACGAGCCAGAAGGTAAATTCACTTCTTACCTGAACAATTGAAGAATGCTTTTTATCTCGTTGGGGTCATCGCTCAAGATGATCTTGTCCAGATAAGTTGAAGCTTAACCTTGGCGGTACTGAGACGCAGCATGAGATATCCACCCACCAGGAGGCGTATTCTGGTGCACTTGCAGGGATCATCAGACGGTAAGACCCATCGGTGTGGCTTGTTTGATCTTGGGTCATACTCCGATTCAATGAAGCAAACTTCGTGAGATGATACCAACGGAAAACCTACAAAATGAAAAGTGGTAGTCATCGTTATCGTTGTTGTTGATCCATCATTGCCTCGTCAACGCCAAATCATCGTCAATTTGTTGAATTGCATGACGGAATAGCCCGTGTTTGTTTCATGACTTTAAATAACTTTGAGATTACAAAGTTATTCATTGGAAGCTATAGATTTTAATATAAAGGTGCATTTAATAAAGGTGGTTTTGTTTGTTTTGTTTTGTTTTGTTGTTTTTTTAAGTTGTTTTTGTTTTATTTCGTTTTTGTTTTTAAGCCAAGCGTATTATACATAAAACCATAGAAGTATTTTATGTAGGCGAAGTAACAGACATCTGATAAAACTTACTTAATGTCCTCTAAGTTGAGGATGGTATCAAACATCTGTTGAAATGTTTATGTCTCGGATTGCTATCTGTTTTGATTAAAGAATTTGTGAAATCATTTCCTAAATCAAGTTCTTTCATCTATATACAGAAATTACACATTAGAATGAATACGAACAATCTGAATCTGCATTTTTCACAATGTTCTCGTTAACGACACAATGAAATCGTCAAACTAAATATTTTATAAATTAGTTGTAAACAAATATCTTGATATAATAAATGTATGGTACATTTACAGACATTATACAAAAGTATATAGGACTTACTGCTGGCTGTAATTCTCCAAATTATGAAATATTGACATCAAATGTATTCCCATTTGTTTTCCAAAAAAGGAAAAAGACAAATGAGGCTACTGAAACAATAAAATGATGATCTACGTAGCCACAAAAAAATACTCTTTCCGATAACCAAGTCGCCCATTATCAGTGGGCTTCAATCTATAAAATTAAACTTGGGTGTGGCCCTGCAGACTTCCTTTCTGCGATCACGCAAGTGAACGATCCCCTTTATATAGACAGTGTACCAACTTTTTGTGAAATGTCTTCAAATGTATCCATTATTTATACAAGCTAAGAAATATTTACCAAGAGTTTGAGATTTTTTCGTTGTGCTGTTTAATTGGGGGTGAAAATGTTATTTAGTTTTAATACTTGTATTCATTCTAAGAATTGGGAGAGATGTCAAGCATGTATTTGGTTGAATACTTCTTGTATTCATTCTAAAGGTGGATATGTCAACATGCATTGGTTGAATATTTGTATTCATTCTAAGGTGGAGATGTCAACATGTATTTGGTTGAATAACTTGTAGGCCTAATTCATTTCTAAAGGTGGAAGTAGTATGTTAGATGGGGTCCTAGCGCACCTACTAAAAAAATGAGATTTCCCCAGAAGATTGCTGGAGTGGCAGTACATTACGGGAATCCTCCATTAGAGAAAGAATTAAGTATCCACATCCTTTCATGTTTGCCAACTCACGCCTCTTATCTGCTGAGGGACAAACAGTGGCTTTTAATCCCTTTATCTGAGTGACAGGCGATATAGTAGCCATTTACTTTTAACCACTGAAGCGTGAAGGCTGATCCTACCAGCACAAGCCACTATTTATTTCCTGGTGCATGTGTATTGTGCAAGGGTTGAGGCACATTTTGTATGTATGTGGGTGGGTGGTTTAAATCTTTTCCAAGTTCACCTATTAATGTAGTAGAAAGTTGGTATGACCATGAGATATTTATTTAGAGTTGTGGCTTAGTTCCCAAAGGTCATCACAAATCTTGTAACGCATTTTCCATGGTGCTACAGAAAGCGGTAACAACTAACCAGATTGTTTCCACATCTCTATTTTCCTACCAGAGACATTAATGGGCACACTAAGCAATAATGAAACATACAACCACAATAGATACGTTCAAATTTGTTTTATTTAACAACAAAATGCTGTAACAACATATCTCAACATCAGATAGTGACTTTCTCTACTGTAACAACAGGAAAATATCAAAAATAAATAACACATTATCATCAACAAATCAAATGTTTACAAACCACAGTGCGACATAAACCCACATCGCCATGAATTGCTTGACTTTATTTTATTTTTAAATTCTCCTTTTTCAGTTTTCATAAACCATGGAGGTATAATAAATATTTTTTAGGGTGACGGGGAGTTTCTTTTGCTGTTACATATGTAGGCCTATGTATATATTATATATGGTGAGAATACCTGAATTCGTTGGAAGGCACTCGAGGACAAGCTCACTGCAGTCTGGATTACTTACGTGCGTGCAATGCCCTATGCATAGCGCGTAACAATTTTCTATTGGTCGAACGATCAACTGGCACGTCATCGCATACAACCGTAGAAATATTCGTTACGCGAGCCCATATGCAATACCTATAGCGCGCGTAAAAACTGTTCTTCATTGGTCGAACGAGAACATATACATTGTCCCCAACCTGTATACAACAAATATTCGTTAAGCGATTTGGATCATGTCACTCCACACAATGTAACGTTAACATGGGCTTCGTGCGTGTGAAATGCTGCTCGCATATGTGTACATGTAGATGTGGGGACCTACTGGCGTGAGTCGTGGCTCTGGCCGGCTGCGCACGTGCGTACTGGCGTGAAGTCTCACGCATGTTCAAACATGGGGTCAGTGATTTTGTTTTTCCTTTGATCTGATCCTTCACACGTACGTACGCGTGTAACGTTGACAATTTTTTATTTTGTGTGTGAGCGGAACGTGCCGAGCCGCATCGCGCTGGCATGATCTTCAAAAAGGGCACGGCAAATTATTGGCCGTGATATTGGTTCATTTGCGGGGGCATCACGGCCACTAAAACTAAAAAGGGCAACGACGGCAATGGCCGTCGTGGCCGCCGTGAATAATTCAGGCCTGCATTATTGTCCAGCGCCTGTCTTAACATGATTTCAAAGCTAACGACACGTAGACAAAAAGTTGCGGCCCGATGCGAAAAGCCTGAACCAGGACGTCTTGTCTAACTCTCAACCAAGTTACTATGGTGCGCACAATGAATGTAGCAAAGCGCCACCAAAGAAAGCAACATGCCCCTTTTCAAAACCATATCTGTCGCTATCAACGCACTTGCGAAATAATGGATGATTACAATCCCTGCGGGAATTGTTTTCTGCATTCGAAATCGCCTATTGTCGCAATGATTTTTTCAATAGAAATTTGTTTGTTGTAATTTGATTCAAAGAGGAATCCTCAAAAGAAAGAAATTTTTGAGGATAGCAATTTTGAATTGCACGAAAAAATTGCATCCTGCCGCATGCCCCCCCCCCCACCGATCAAAACAATAAACGCTTTGGCCTATTTTGCTACAGCGCCATGTGTGAGGCTATTGCGCAGTTCGATCACCTGCAGCCTATGCTCGCTGTTGAGTGTGGTGCGTACGCAGAGCATATTTAAAACCTACGCCCTGAAAAAGAGTAGGACAATGTTGCTCACTATTTCGTCGTCAACCTTCGTTAAAACTATGGTAACCAAAATAAATAATACCCAACGACCTTTGTTGACGACTAGAGATCGATTTATTTTTTAAATATTAGACTCATTATTGCAAAACCTAATAAGTGGCATCAACCTTAGTAAATATCCGATACTTCGCACCAACGCTGGTACATTTTCATGGCCGTTGAGTTACCGTGTGCCGTACGTTCTCAGCTCATGCGGGTCCTTTTCAGGATTAACAATGAAACTATGATAACTTTTGTCAAAAGAATGAAAATACAAGAATGGAATCCGAAAACTAATGCCTTCTATGTGATATTTTTCTCTGCCAAACTCAGCCAGCCAGCCGGGTGTACATTTCAGTTACCACAGGATTAGCTGTCTAATCTGATAAAGTTATTTGACACAGTAAACACACTTAAAAAATTTGCATTGAAAGAGATGTGTGATTTCCGAGTTTGGGGCCTCAAGAGCTCCAGGAACGTTTTCTAATGGAGCTATCCACATGTGAACAGGGGGATTTTTGAAAAATGAAAAAAAGGTTAAAATAGTAAAAAGGGACTTTCCCTAAATGTTGCCGGTAATTATGCAAATGAGGTGTAAAAAAAAGTTTAAAAAGTGTAATAAAAAACTGAAAAAAGTAAAAAAGATTATGTTACAATATAATAAAGAATTGACAACAGAAATATTAGATAAATCCAAAACCTATATAAATTATGATGATGCAGTTAGCGCACCTCGATTGCCAAGAAAGATAATGAATATGATTTTTATTTGAAAATTAAAATGGGTTATACGTTTAAAAGTTTAATAGAACACTTTAGTGGCTATTCAGTCAAGGTTACTTTTAAGTTAATTATAATGGTTTTATTGTGTAGAGGATGTAGATAACTCAGAAAGAATACTCGTTGATGTAGTAATTAAGCGAGAATTCTTTTTTTTAATTAAATATGAAAATCAATTGAATTTATGGATTAATTTAAACCATTTACCAAAAATGACTCATACTAAGACAAAAGTATCTTTAATAGTTTACGTTAAAACGAACAATTTATATTGAAACTTACGTTGTTGGATCATGCGGTGAAAACAAACGAAAATTAACAGCGTAAGTATTAATACAGTGTTTAGTACAAAAACAATTGGTTTACCACGATAGAAGTTTATATAATATCCTCGTGTTGTAGAAAGTAGCGATTTTTAAAACTAAAAAAAAAAAATATTGCGAGTTAATACAAAATTAATATGTTGCCATGTACCGATTTAGATTGCATTAGTTTTTATAGCGATAACTCAAGTCTTTATAGTGTAGCTTTATAATTGGAAGTTGTAATAAAAACAACCAACCAACTTATTCCAGCTACTTTTGCTACAGTTTTATTTAGCATTTTATTAAAGAAATTTCATCGTTAGACAAACAAATACAATTTTGCGCCCTCACGCCAACAAAAATGGGCTGTTAAGATTGTTGCATCAGTAGGAAATTTAGGGCAGAATTTTTGCACATACATTAAAGACATAGCTTTTTTGAAGAAAGAAAACATATCACCAAAAACTCACCGCCTTTAAACTATTACAGTGACAGTTTTGACGATGGTTTTAATAACGGTGCCAAGCTAATTTTTATAATAATATTTAAAGAATTATAATTGTACGGTGGAGGTCTATCTTTTACACGCTTTGCGTTGGTATAACTAAGATTTTGTACAGCAAAAGTTTATTTTAAATTCAAAAGTTTTCTATAAAATTTTTTTCTTTATCTACTTTTCATTGATATGTTTATTTTCACTGTAACAACTGGTAAGATGTACCTTTGTTAGAGTTGGTACGAATAACTTCTCATCATCGCAGAGTGCTTTCTTTGCTCTTTAGTGATTAAAATTAAATTCTTCTTGGTTGTATAACACCATCTTCAATCGCTTTTTGAAACGTAACTGTTGATGGTGTTGATTTTTCAGCTAAAACTCTAATTTCATTATGTTTTTAGCTTTTTTAGATAATTTATATTTTATGTGCCTAGAGCAAATGCTGCGCCACGTAACCCTAAACCTACACTATCGCTTAAACTGGGTCCTATGGGTAATGCTACAACGCTGGCGATACCTAGCTATTCAATAGATCACTGCTCCGCTTACACCCAATCCAGCGAGATCTTCTAAATGACTACAAGCGTTAATAATTTTATTATATTTTTTATAAACAGCTTTGCGTTCGTTTCTCTCTTTTTAAAAAGATTTCTTTTTGAGATATTTATCGATTTTTTGTAATCAGAAACGATTCTGCATTATCCAAATCATAGACGGTGAAATTCGGATAAATTACATTTGTTGTTGATTCTATAGGCGCGCTCATTGTTTTTTATTATAATAGTAAAATATTTTTAATTTGCAGTAAAACTACTAATTTTCATATCATAACAGATTCCAGTATCTAGAAGCCGAAAAAACAAATGTTACAAAAACTTTTTTAGTAACGTTTTTCTACTTTGAAGCAAATGCCGCATTCTAAGCTTTTGGTTCATTATCAAATTCAGTAACTTTACCACTACTAAACACACTACTAATCATATTCGCGCGTTGAGACTATTTCAATTACACGTTTTAAAACATATGATTTTGAACTATTATTAGTAGTTATTTTAGCATAAGTTGAACAATCTGTTATTGGATGCAATTAAACTAAAAAGTTGGAAAGATGCGCATGTGGGGGAGCAGGAGATGTAAGCCAGAAAATACAATTATGTATCTTCATGAACCAAATAATATTTCAAATTCTTCAACATTTTTGACATGTCCACTTTTTCAACTCTTTCACTGTCTTTAGTGGTATATACAATTTCACCATCTCTTTCTACACTTTTTGATTATTGTTGTATAAAGCTAGCTGACTTTTACTTCGACTAGGTCCATAAATACTCGCCATATTTATAGTATATAAATAAAATTTAATTTAATGATGAAACTTTTAATTTCTATGTTAAAACATATTTTAGAATTTAACGCACCGAAAAAGGTTTAGCTTGGCCACAAAAACTTTTCGTATATTTTGTATTTTTAAAACACATTTCATACTTTACATGTTTCCGTTTCATTATCGATAAATAAGAATTTCTCATTCGTTCTGGTGAAGGAATGTAATAAATGTTTGTTGCATAATCGCGTTTCTGAATGCGTAGCAAGACTAATTAGTTTTATAAATTGCTGTAAAAAATACTGCAGTACGTAGGTGAAATTTCGAACATGAAAAAGGGTTGTTTAAACAGTAGCGATGCCATCCGAGTATAACGTTATATTTTTCAACTAAAATTGTCCTTTGTAAAATTTCATCTCTATTGAGATATCCATGATGTTCATACTTTTCGCTTCAGACGATGTTCTTGAAATTTCATCTGCACTTTTTTTATTGTTGTATAAAACCTAGCTGACTTTTACTTCGACTAGGTCCATAAATACTCGCCATATTTATAGTTTGAGAATTAAAAAAAAATTAATTTCTAGATTTAAAAATAACAGAGGTAACCATGATTATTTATATCTCTAGCTTTTGAATCTTTAATTTGAGAAACTCAATGCGTTAAAGTACCCATATTTAATTTTTAAATGAAGTGGTTGTATATTCCATATACATACTATCTCCAAATGATTTACCTTGTATGGGAAAAAACGGCTAAAATAGTGTGTTAGGACTTTCCCGTTGTAACAATTATCGAGTTGTAGAAATTTGATTGCAATGAATGTATAAAATTTTAAAAAGATTAACGTCAATCGTTTTACTATATTCTCCTGAAGGTTAGAAATTCATTATGAAGCCAGAGTAGAATTAAAAGCTAGCCCAGATGAAGAAGATTTAACGGATTTGTTTTCAAGAGTTAAATTTAACAAGTAAACACCGTTGTTGTATCAATCGTGAAAGATAATCCAAGGTTTATATCTTATTATAATATCAATAATTTCTGTAATAGTGTAACAAAGAAAGCCCAGGTTCTACAAACTTGGACATCATCCATTGTTTGTGGTACGATAAATTATTCTTTCTTTTTTTACGCACATTGTAATATCCTACCCAAATGTTTGCGCTAAATAATCTTATTGCGAGATTACCTGCACGATTATCGATAGCGTTGTATAATTGAATTTCTCCACCATCTTTTAAATTTCCTAATTCAACGGTATGAAAGGCCATTTTAATATATAAAATTATAAACTTTTAATAATAAATGGCGTTTCCATTAACATTCAGGAAGTAATTTTACATATGCATATCCAACATCTGGAAATTTTACTGCACCAATTGGCTTTGTTGTTGCTAATGAGTTTAACATTGTATAAACATTTATGTTATGCAAAACGAGTTTTTCACCGCACATTTTGATAATGTTTTTTAGCAACTACAAAGTTGCCTAAAGTTGATAGCGATAAAGTTGTTGATGATTGGCATCAAAAATCCATAATTTTTGCCCATCAAAAATCAAATCAAATTTTGCAACGTATTGTAGTTCAACGAAGATGCGGCGTGGGTTATCAACATTTAAATCATTCAAATATGATGATTCGTAGTTTTTTAGATTTCACGTTTATTATCAAATAAGACGACTACTCAAAGAAATGAGTTGTCCACATCTTTCAAAATTATTTTTTAGCGCGTTTAATAATAATATGAACGTTAGCGCGTATAAAAGACTATGTAAAGACTTTCATACATCAACATCAAATAATTGGAAACAACGAGTAGATTTAAATTCGTTGGGATTGAGAACTGCCCTATTATTACGATAACGGCTACAAACCGGTGCCCGAAACAACTACGATAAAAGTAAGTTTTAAACGTCATCTCTACTAAAGTAACCGATTACGATTATTATAAAACTGCAGCAAAAATGAGTTTTGGAATCATCCCTCAACCTATACAATTGGATACATTTACAATCTCCATCTACAGAGCACGCTTGGGCAAAATTTATATTGTCGCTAACGCTTCAGCTCGAGGTTTTACCAGCGGATATGGGTACGGAGACAGATGTAACGCTTCTATACGTTCATATGTTTTACGCGATTTTGGGAGCTCAATCACCAGCAAGCAAACATCTTTTTAGCAGGAGTGGTACCGGTTTAGACGCGCAGCGTAGTTATAAATATAGTAAATGGGAAATTGATTCTCTGTTGATTTACAAACTAGTATTCCAACGATATCAAGATGTTTTACAATACGCTCGTTCTGAATTAAACTTTTGTATAGGAGAAAATTTATACCATGATGCCGAGTGGTATGAATTTACGAATAAGGGTCGTATGCTGGATACAACAATAATTTATTAATCGCAACCAGTGATTTATCTTTGAGTTCAAATTTAATACAAATTCCAGAACCTACTCCTCCTTCAATTTACCACCTTTGCTTCGCGACAGCGTACAAACAACAACTCCATTAATCACTAAACACGTCAATGAAAAGGCTTTTGCAGTTGAGCGACGTCATTTAGAAGAAGAAAAAAACCACCCAAGACACACTTGGCGTTAGCACAATAAAAGAAGATACGCCTATTAGCGCGATGCTAGTCATTTGAGAAGAAGAAAAATTCTTTAATACTTGGTTTTTGCAATTTTTAACTTCACTATAAGGAGTTATGATTTATGAATTGTTATTTTCAAGTTTTCTGCGCGTAAGTTAAGACTAGTACACCAACTCCCGTTAACGTCAGCCATAAATGTTCTGCCGCCCACGTAACAACGCTAGAAGCTGTTTTAAATAACCAATTTATAACCGATCCTATATAATAGCTGGTAAAGCGGCTAAAGCCTTTAACTCCTAGTTTAGAATAATACATTAGCTAGATTGTTTAATGTTTTTGTATCCATTCTTTACCACCACTATCTGGGGGTGTGGGTTTTAGAGTGTAGAGTGGCGCGGGTGTTATTGGTGTAGGTTTGGAGGTGGCGCGAGTGTTGGTGGTGTTGTAGGTTTTGGTAAAAAACTGAACTTTTGCAGCATTACCTATCGATTCGATAATAAAGCGATAGTCATACTAACAGCCGTTAATATACTAACAATCGTTACACCTTGTTCTCTAAATAAAGTTTTAATTTTATCTCTAACGTAACGTCTCTTTCTAACATTTATTGAAACGTTTCTTTAATTCTATTGATTTGACTACACGAAGAACGTAATCATGCGCATCTATTTGTTCAATCAAAAACTTTCTTTTCATCTTTTAGGTTTTTAAATCTTCTATATACTTTCATCAACATCTAATCTTCTTTCTTTAGCGTCGAAAATTAATTCTTGTTTATCTTCGATTTTTTGATTTAATAACTTAATTTAGTTAAAGATCTAATTGTTCACCTCGATTCGTAGTCATGATTTTATCGAGCGATTCTACTTCTCGCCATTCTATATTTAATTCCGTTTTGAGCGTCTTGATCTCTCAAAGAGTCATAAACCACCATTTCAATAGCCTTCTTGCACTTGTACTGTTTTTTCTACTAGTTGTGACGGCGCAGTCTACGGTATGAAGAGGTAACCTTCTACGACCGCTTAGAGTAACTGGTGTTGTTGCGTCAGTTAATGGTTTCTGCCCGCTTTTACAACATTTTATTAAAACTATTTCAGTTTCACTAAATGGTAATAAATCATTTAAAGTTAAACCCATATACCACTTACCTTTAAAAAGGTACCTTCTTTTCCTCTTCCTAGATTCGTTAAACGTATTTCTTTATCACCTTTTTTTTTAAAATAGAAGTGCTACTTCTTTTTTTTACCATCTTGATTTCTCTTCAAACTTGGTATAGTCTTTTACAACGTTTTCATGACCTATACTTGCATAAAATCATCAACCGTTAATCTAAGTTGCATATCTCTTAAAGATAAAGGTTTTATCAACTTGCTCTTTTCTTTTGATATTTCTTCATTTACCCTTTTCCTTTCTAATCTTTCAAGTTCTATTTTTTTTATACTTTCGTAATATCGTTAACGCTATACTCTTGGTAATCTACATCTTCTTCTCCATCAACATCTTGTACCAACGGGTCTGCCTCTATAAGATACGTGCTTTCTGCCATTTATAATTACTTTTATCTTTTAATAATTTTATAACTCGCGTAACCTACTATACTCATACCTAATACTATAAATAAAATTTCTTTTGCGCGTTTTTTATCTTCGCTTTGAACATACAAATCTTCTAATACAGGCTGCCACAGTGATGTATAAATCTTTTGGTAGAAATTTATTCGTTCGCCACTTACAACAAAATATTCATTCATCGCATCGTCAATATTATTAAACGTTCTTGACAGCGCTCGATTCTTTTTGTATTTTTTCGTTTAAATAATCTAGATATTTTAAATGCTTTTGCTAAATTCATCTCTAGCTTTTGAAAAGTTGTTCTGTGGCGCTAAATCGTGTCTTTTACTGCGTTATTGTTGAGCGTCATTACTACGAAAATTACTAAATAAAGAATTACTACCGGTAAATACTAACGCGTTTACGATCGCTCCTCAATCATCTTCAGCTATAGATACCATGTTTATAATTACTTTTTATAATTTTTTAATAAAATATACTATAAAACTATGGCTAATAATACGTACCGGAGATGTGCTAGATCCGTATAGAAGAATAAGAGAAACCTAGAGGTATAAAAGGAGATCTCGTCAAAAAGTTGTCATCACAAATAATCCAAGCACTATTACCGAAAGTGAAAGGAATTTAATAGTTGGTTTTCCAAATTTGGGAACGAACGACGTTATTGTTCCCAAATACGGTTCGATTAGCTTTCAATATGACGCAACTCGTGCATGATCCAACCCGTGTTATGAACTAACTCGAAGCACTATTGATCATTTTTAGTTCGCATGCTGAGCTTGTTAGTGAATGTGTAATTGTCTTACCTGTACTTCTAAGTGACCACTATCTTGTTTACTGTCCTTCATACTTGGAAAATCCCCCAAAGGAGGACATTCAATTAACTTCAGATGTTTTAAAGATATAGATAATGATGCTCAAAGAAGACCTCATTAACTTGCATGGGATCATGTACTCAGTTGTCATGATGTTAATGAAGCATGGTCCCTATGCACTCCCTGTTTATGAGTATAATTAACCACCATGCACCAATAAAAATCAAAACGTGTTCGGGGTGACTCTCCTTGCCCTGGCAAGCAGTGAAGACATTCTTCAACTTATGCGACAACGTGACCGTGCACACAAAATCGCAAAACGTTCAGGTTCACAAAATGATTGGGATGCATACAAAAGTTGCGGAACACGGTTACTGAGAAAATCCGTACGACGAAAAGTGAATGCTTTGGGCGTCTACCATTGAGGACAATAAAAGTAATTCATCTATGCTGTGGAAAAACTAAAGAGGTGCTTCCTAACAAAAACAGAATTACTCCAAATTCTATCCTTTCTTCGAATGGTGAAAATATCGAGGATCTTGTTGACATCAGCTGGTACGTTTAATGAGCACTTTTCCTGATTGAGGAACGTATAACCTTAGTAATGCCACCCTGGTGATTTTGAAGTAGACGACAATATCGATTCATCTCTTCATAACTCAGTCTATGAGCAATGCATATTGCGCAGCATAACAAGAAGGTGTGTGCAAAAGCAAATAGCATCAATATTAGTCGGGAAAGCAACAGGTCCTGATGGCATCAGTGTTAAAATAGATTAAATATAGCTTCTCCGTATATTGTGGATCGTTAACCCACATTTTAACTTATCGATGGATATGACCGTACCCTGAGTTGGAAACAAGCTCTGGTCACACTATTCATAAGGAGGAGACCGATGTAACACAAGTGACTTATCGGCATTTCTTCCATCCTGCCGATTATCTCGAAGATTTTAGAAAGATGGGTGCACTCAGCTGTTGCCGTACTCGATGAGTAATCTCTTATTCCTGCTTGCCAATCCGGGATTTGACCCATTACACTCGACTGAAAGTACCCTACATGACTTAACGAACAAATGTTTTCAAGCTATGGAACGTGGGGAAATGACGAGCACAGTCTTTATAGATCTCAGTAAAGCATTCGATTCTGTTAATCATAACATTCTGCTGAAGAAACTTAAACAGTTGAATATGATCAACTTCTGTAATTCAATGGTTTAAATCTTATCTGAGTGAACGTAGTCAATCTGTGAAAATCGATGGTAATATATCTAAGGCCTTGCCATTAAATGTTGGCGTGCCGCAGGGTTCCAATCTAGGCCCTCTCGACATTCATTGTTTATACTAGTGATCTTCCACTTGTATCCCCCAAACTGCAGTTTGTTCATGTATACGAATGACTCTACACTAACTTGTAGTTCCTCCAGTGTTAATGAAATAGAGAATATCTTGAATATAGGCTAGTCAAGAATCCATGATTGGTGCGTCAAAACAAACTTACAATAAATGCCACAAAACTAAATCCATGCTCATTGGATCCCAGGCAAAGGTTTTCAAACACTGGCCGTAATGTAAGCATTGACGATGGTCAGTGTAAAGGTGAATTCATGTAAATGTTTGGGTGTTATTAATGATGAAACTTTAGTTGGACTCCTCACGTTGAATACGTCCAAGACTAAGGTCGCTTCTAAACTGGGTATGTTAAATAGAATTCGCGGTTGTGTTCCACAAAGCTGCCTGCAAATTCTGTTTGTAAGCTTAATTAAGCCATCCTTAGATTACTGTTGTACTGTTTGGGAGATCGATACATATCTCACAATGTTATTCTTAACAAATGCCTGAAAAGACCCGCACGGATAATTCACAAGTGTGACTTTCTTACACCATCATCTGAAATGTTTGCTAAAACTTAATTGGCTCTCATTTTTCTGAAATAGTTATGTACCAAAAAGCTGTTCTTGTTTACAAATGCATAAACAAAATGGGTCCTCTGTACATGACTAGTATCACCACCGCTTACACACAGATTCACGTGAAACGAGACGATCCACTGACTCGGCTTTTCAGGTTCCTTTTTGCGAAGAAGGAATCCTACTCTACGAAACTTTAACAGCAAAAGGTGCACATATGGAATAGCAGATAGCCCAACTAAGAGCCGTAAATTCACTGGGTTCGTTCAAAGTTGAACTTCGTATAACATTCATCAATAATGTTTATACCTGTATACAAACAGATGCTTATATTATGCTTAACACGATTATTAAAATTAATTGTTCTGTTAACTTTGACTTACGGGTTTATAAACTTGGATTTTGTAATTTCGGAGCCGGAAGAATTTCCTCCTTTTTTTCCCCAAGAAGAGGTTTTTCATGATTTTTCATATCCCGTACTCGGTATATGTTGGTACTAAATTTGTATGTTAAGATCTCACACAGCTTATAATTGTTGATCTTAATCTATGTACAATTTTGATACTTCAAATGATATTGTATCTAATTCCTTTATTTTCACGTGGATTATCGTATTTTCTGTATGTTTTAATTTGAAATTTGACATAGCAGGGGCCCCAATGGAAATCAGTTTTAACTGTTTGCAGGCATACCTGGGTAAATAAAATAAATAAATAAATAAATAAATCTTGCACTCGAGCTGGATGATGAAATAAATTGTGGTGCAAAATATTGAGTGAAACTATCGTAAAAGGTATAAAGATTAAAATGGAAGGAAATACAATATTTGATTTAGAAGATGCAGATGTATTCAATTGTTATAAAGATGAATATTTAACATGCACAACGCGATAATTTAGCGTATCAAGGAATGAAAATGGCTTGTAACTAAATTAAGAATAGACGCTGGCGATAAAAGATACAACAAGTAATCAAGGAAAAGATAAACTTCTCATGGATACGTATAAAAATAGATGTACATTCGCTTGATTTTGAGTTGTTGTAACCGATCATCAACCTTACTATCAATCAGGAATCGGAGATCGATTAACACGAGCTTAAGTTTAATAAATTTTCTAACGTAATTAAAGTACCGATGATAAAGCAAAATATAACATAATGAATTTCTTTAGAATTTAGTAGTTCATATGCCAGAACTGCTAGAACGATTAGAAATCAATATAGTAACCAATTGAGTACTGTGTTTTGATCGTGTACTGAGCGCAACATAAAGCCATTAAACAAGCGCGATGGCGTGGAATATAAATTTAAATACTCACTGCAAAAGTATGAAAGGAATATTGTTTTATTCAAAGAACCTACCGTAAAAGAGCAATGCATTTTATAATCCAAAAATTAATAAGGTTTTCAATTACGATCGAAAATTGGTATTCCTAATCAACTCTACGCGCATGGAATGAGCAGGTATCAACATTGGGAAGAGATTTCAAAATATTTTGGTGATTCTAAACAACAACACGCTATTCAAGTTGTTTAAAGCTCTAATTTATCTAACGTCGAACAAGCTGATTATTTAATTAAACAAATGCAGCTTATTTTTAGATTTAAGAACAGTACCGATATTAAAATACGGAAGTGGAAGACGAATACAAAACTTATCCGAAGGAATTACTATTCAAATAGAAAAGAAGCTGAAACTGCGGGTGAACTAAAAGTGTATACTTTTAACTGTATGGATGCAACTCGTTGTAAGAAATGGCGTTTTGACTTTGTTTACTTTTAATACTAATACTAAAGATATGTTACTAAATAATACTCAGTTGCATTAATTTGTGGTCAAACCGGATGTTGAAGAAACTGAATACATTTTAAATTTATTAGAAAATGAATACTTTAATCATTTGATCTATATAGTTATAATATTATGCCCTACTATCGCTATTAACGACACTTTATAAAAATAGAAACTATGGATTTGGAGCGATGAGCGGTGTTTGACGATGATTTAAAAGATATTTTCAAGTTAGATACAGCATTACAAATTTATAATAATGCATACAGAAGGAGAGATGAAACGTTGTTTTATTATCGATGATTGTAGCGCTAATAAAGAGTTGCGATATAACAAGTTTTAAAAAGATCAACGGCAGCTGCCAAGTTATCTCTATTAGCTTTTGTGGGCGACACAAACATCACAGCTGCTGGGTTGTTCACAAAATATACGTAGCGTATTAAAAGATTTTGAAACAATTAAAATAGGTATGTTTATTTTTATTGTAAAGATAGAGATTCATTCGAAGATTGTTTCGAGAAAAATGATGTTATACCAACAAAAGAGTTGAGAATGCAAATTCATGAAAATTAAAACAAGTTAAACATAGCAAATTGATTTAAAAGAAAACGGATCAACCTAGGTTATAAATACAACTTGAACAGTTACTGACAATTACTCATAGGTCGTTGAGCAAGTACTCATAGGTCATTATGATTACTCATGGGTCGTTAGCAGTGCTTATAGGTCGTTAGCTTGTTACTTTATGGGTCGTGAGTGATTACTCATAGGTCGTTGAGCAGTACTTATAGGTCGTTGCCAATTACTTATAGGTCGTTAGCAATTGTGATGATGGTCGTAGAGCAGTTACTAAGTAATATTATAAAATATGTTATAAATTGAATACTGAACGAGGTAAAGATTTATTTACTAGTATAGATGTTGAACGAGTAAATAATTTTATATGTAGTCTTAACCAACATTGTTGTCAAAAACGATGAAAAAGAACTGGTGATGATGATGCAGTCAGATTGGCCAAGTTTTAAATGCGGAATACTGAAAAATGCAAAGGTATATTTACTAGTATAGATAATGAACGAGTAAAGATCTAATATATAATCTTAACCAACTTTTAAATACTGAAGGTTATCTAAAATCAACTATTGGTTTCTATTCTTTTAATAAATTTAATAGATTATTCTATAAGTACTTATAATAAATGGAAGAAGTACATAAATTAATTTTAGAAAATCCACACAGATAATAGGTCACATACCACTATCGTCAGCTATGAACCCCGATACGGATGATGTTGCAAAGCAATAAAACAACGGCTCTTAACCACCATATTAGGAGGAAATTCAGCCAAGTATTTTGGTAAAGGGTATGTGATTAGCGATATTGAATCTTCATCTGGAAAAGGCGAAAGGTGTGTGCATATGCAATACGAAACTAAATCAAATGATATAACTCAGTCTTTGGTAGAGCTTTTTAACATTATACATGAAACTATTCGGTTGGTTTTGATCATATTGATTTATACTGACATCAATTTCAAATTGGTGGTAGAGGTAAAATTGTTCAGATTTACAAAAGATCCTTTCATTTCGATTATGCTTAGTACCGCTGGCATGCGAAATATACTAAATTACGGCGCTATGCTAGCGCCGCTGAGTAAACGTTAATTACAGCCAAAACATTTTAAAAAAGAAAGAAGAATCTTGTTTGAATAAATAAAAGCGGTAGGGGACAAACAACGGCAAGAGAATACATTGAGGCACGCTTTTACACATAACTGGCTTCCACTGCACCAAAGTCCGTCGGTGGAAACGAAAACGCCTACTAAAAACAAAAAACCCAAACAGAGTTGAGGCTGGAAAAAACGCTAAACTAAATAAAGAAAAAAACTTGCTCTTGTAAACGCAAAAGCGAGGCCGGCAACTACTAAAACAATAGTTGCTCGTAATAGCCATCATTCACCAAAACACCAAGCTCCAATGATGAAACAAACTATTTTGTTTATATCGGTATTGGTTTGCAGCTATTGGAGGTTTCGTATATTTTTTAACTTCAGTAAGAACACACGTAGCCTCACCTGCTAAAATCAGTAAGCCAGCTTTGCTAATCCAACTTTGCCAGCAGACATGGCGACGCAGTTTGAGGTGCAAACAAAAAGAACATAGTTTTAGAAATGGAATAATTTTTCAGGTATTAATTTTTATAAATATATTGTATAAAATGGATACAAAAAACAATCACTGATTCAGTTTATCACAGTAGTGTTTTAACTCTTTTTGCTGTTTTATACAGTATGTTGGTTAAAAAACGTAAGCGTAGAACCAGCTAATTTAAATAAATTAGATATAAAGATGGATTAGGTGCTTCGTAACGCTTGGATTATCTTCAATGACACAAATGTGGTTAATTAAACAAAGACATGCCATCCTCACCCATGCCTAAAATTCTATAGAATAAAAATCTTTAATAAATATTAAATGGATAAACAAATAAAACTACAAAATGCATGTTAGTCCGAAAGGATACTAACAAGGTTACGAGGCAAATTAATAAATTAGCTAAAACTAAAGTAAATAAAAAAAGTAGTTAAACAATGGATAAAAAGGCAAGCATTGTAGCAATTTGTTACCTATCGTAAATATTCCCTAGACCTACTGGTTCAAATAGTAACACCAAGCGCCGATCAAAGTTCATCAGAAAGCAGATTTGTTTCTTCCGCATGATGTGGTTGGTAGAATTACGTACAAGTATGCATTAACAGCATTGCCTTCCAGATGAGCAAGTAGATATAAAGAAGCGAGAGAGAGCCGTTAACCGATAAAAACCGCTATTCAAGTTAGTTTTAATGCGTTTCAGAAGAATTCGCTAAACATGGGTTTGCTAACAGCCTAAGAATATTAAAAGTTGATCCTGGAAAAGAATTTATGTCTAACGTTAATGTAATAATGAGTAGCACAATGTAAATATTCAAAAAGTGAAGCTGGTAATCATAGAGCTCAAGGTATAGTGAGCGATTTAATAGAACTTTAGCCGAAAAATTATTTTCTTATCAATACGCTCAGAAATAACAACGGATAAAAGATCTCGAGTATGGGTTAAAAGGTGCAGCAGTTTGGCAAAAGGATTAAATAAATTGAGACGAGCGTCTTATAAATTTAAAACCAAAGAGCATAGTTAAATTACCGTTGTAGAACAAATCCAGCCTCCCCGGTGCTTTGATTTATAAAATTTAAAACGAAAAAGAATACCAAAACAACAGTTTTAGTTCGATATTTATACGCACCCGGTGAAGCTGAAAAGATACGAGACGTCGTGCGACCGACCCTATATGGAGTATACAGAATTTATAGACAGCTAAACGATGAAAGCTGCTAATCAACCCATCTTGTATTATTTAGACGCGGGTCCCGCTCATGGTTTTATGAAAAGAATTACAAATTATTCCTCGAGATACAGAAAATCCACCTATTAAGCGCTAATACTACTATAATGACCGTAATACGAGTAATATTCCGTGTTCTAAAATATATTTTTTATGTCTAAAGGCGATAGCGATATTTTATTTACTCGCGTCGTATATAGTCGATGTTTTCGTGTTTAATAAATTCTTAGGGTGATATAGAGTATTTTCAACGATAAAACTTGTTATATCGCGAGTGTTTAATATCTTGTTCTAAAAACTTGTTTTTAACACCTTAGCTTTTCTTATTTCTTTTTCATTTGATAAAAGTATTGAATACATGTTTGGTCTTAACACTTAGAATTTCAGAGAATAAGTCCCCGCAGTCTCGTCTTTCATTTTCCAATCACTTTTTATTTTCTTTAGAAAATAGAAAATGACCTTCATCTCAGTACTGAAATCATTAAAATCTTTGTCTTTTCCATATCTTTATACACATCTTCCGTTTGAATCTCAAGTAACAAACTATCCGTATCCGTGTAAAGCTTAACTCACTTGTTGTGATTTTAACTTTAAATGATTGTAATGAAATCGTACATTAAATGTTTAGATAATTCTAAAATACACATTCCTGCATAAACTGGGCGGACTGGTAGAGGCTCGTTTATGCATGTGAATCGCTACTAAATCGTTATCAAATATATCCTTGCCTCAGCAAAAATTTGGTTTCTTGTAAGTTGCAGGTGATTTTCCGCTTTTTCATCGTTTAACCGCTTTAAATTCACATTAACGCGTTTACGTACATTTTACGTGTTTTCAAAAACCGAATTATTCATCAAAGTCTTTCTCAAAATCTGACGTTGCGTTTTCTTTAGTTGTGTGTTTTTTATCAATGTAGATTTCATGCTTACGATTCATCAAATTCCTAAAACGCGATGAATTTTGAATTAGTTTCATACTGAGTTGTAAATATAATTGTAATTACGATAATGAAGCACGTAATTACTAAAGTCGTATAAATTAGAACTAATTTTGCAACGTTTGGGGCAGGTTTGTCTCCTAATAACTCGAGCTGATACAGTGGCAGCTCATTTCTTTCGACACTACCTGGCGACTCTGGCGCGGTGGAAATGCGTCGTGAGAATCGTGTAATTCTTTGAGGATATTCGTCAACTTCTAAAATACATCCTTTATTACTGATCATCCATTTAAAATTACCCGTTGGTAAAGGTTGACTCAAAATATCCGTATAAATTATTCCGTCTAAATACGTAGTAAACTCGATGGGATCGTTTCGTCGTAGGAGGGTAAATGTTGTGTTTGCTTTAGCGTATCGTTGCCACCATGCACGTTCCTCCACGCGGCTGCTTTCTATAAGCATGCATATCAATATCCGTAGAAAGCAAATCTAAAGATTGTTTCGAATGTTTCAATAACGCGTCCCAACTTAATCCAGGACTGAGTATAATAATTAGCCGGATCTAAACCATGTTTTTATACAAGTGGCGAAAATTTCCAAACACATCCGCCCAATAAGACATCGGTACGCACGTATAAATCAATGATAATCACCTAGAGTTTACAATCAAATTTACTATAAACCTTGTTCGCATGCGCATATTCTTCTTTAGTAATACTAACATTGTTTAAACTACTACCCAAAATATTCTATCGGAGGAAGTGATTTCTTCAAATCTTGAAAAACTGTCCATGTACTCGTAAGGATAAATACCCTTTTGTTTTAACAAGATTCAATTTGTTTTCGTCGGGGTTCAAACACTGGTAATCAATAAAATATTGATTTTGCAAGTTTATCTAACAAGCAAATAAAAAATTGAGCATTGACGATAAAGCGTAGTTGGTCGATTGAAAAAGAAATATGTTTTCATGTTGTTTGGAATACACGTTAAATTTCCCGTCGTTTTACCCGCGGCACATAATAAAAGGTGTAAAGTCGTAACCTCGCAAATTATGAAATACGACCAATACAAAGTTTTCTCTGGTTTTAAGCAATTTTAAATTACAACAATTGTGCGCTGCACTCTATATTTACCGGTAATGTAACAATGGTCGCGTACTTTCTAAACTTATCAGTACCATTGACAAAAATGTCTTTCACATATCCAGCACTGTTTAGCGTTTTTAAAGTTTAATTCATCTTGTCAGTCATTATTATTTTTTGAGAGTTTTTAAATATATCGTTAATGTTTTCTTCTTCTTTTCTAATTCAGTTAAAAATATTTAGCCGCATCTTCTCATAGTAAACGACTGGATCGCTAGTTTACCGTCGCAACGAATGACTACGTACCCGAATAACCGCAAACGATGTGCTCTTGAGTTTTTAGTGTTGGTAGAATTAACATCATCTTGTTTTTAATAATGCTTTCAAAGTCCCAGCGTATATAACAAATTGAACACCATCTTTTATGATACTTTATAAATGTTAACGTATCGTTTTTACCTTTTTCTGGCATCACAACCTTTGTTGATATAGTTTATCCCTTACATTTTATGTGATTTTCGAGATACGATTCTGTCGAAAAACCCTGTAAACATCTCAAACAAAAAATGTTGCCGTTCTTGTATTTCGTTTGATCATAAAGTAATTTATTTAAAAACAGTTTAAACATAGTGAGATCTAGTTCCTTTTACTTCTTCTTTGTGTATTAATAATAAATTTATACGATCTAATTCGCAGGGTTGATCGCTGAGTTTGTAAACTAGTAATGATTTTGATTAAACAGCCAAAACGTTTATCACTATAAATGATTTTGTTTCTCTACTAGCTTAATTTGAGTTAGTCAAGGTTTGAGTGCTAAATACAACAAAAGTTAAACCATCCTCCTGTTGGATATTTAGGCCATTTCTTACGAGATCTTTTAAAGCGCTGGAAAAAGGGCGCTACGTAGTGCCATCGTAAACGATCGTCGTCGTTATTTTGTATGTTGATACATGCTTTTTATTTTTTATGTAGTCATAGCGAGATATAACTACCGCCTCTTAAAGGTTATTATCTCACGATTGTTTATATTCATATCTACGATACGATCTACCTCCATCCAGAACCGTTAGACGTCCATTTTTCTAAAAGCTTCTTGGTTGTGAAAAAACCGTATTAAGTATATTTTCAATATTATCTAAATTTAATAATACAATTTGTCTATTATTATGGAATCTTGGCTCAACAAAATCAATCGCACCATCTAAATTTTCTTTAAGTAATTTAATACGTATATATATCATAAACTTAAACGTTAAATTCATGCAAATCTTCACCCAACTTGTTTATAATATTCCGGTTTTACCACCGCCCAAAGATAATTAGATCTTTTCTTTACTGGATTCATGGAACGACCATTCTTCGTTCGCGTAAATATCTAACACCGTTAATCAGATTTTCAAAACTCAACTTTTCTTCTTTACCGTAAAACCTTTTAATAGCGGCACATAATCTTTTTTTTTAACAACTGCCGCTCGTTTACCGCGCCGCGTTCTGGCAACTCAATATTTTCAGCTGCTATACGCTCTCTCAATTCAACTAAACTTAATTTAGATAATGGCTTTGGTTTATGTCGCCATAAATAAGAATGTTTTACACCTTTATAATATGCGTTTATCAACTTTACCCTTTATGTTTGTATCACCTAAAAAAAATTGGCCTATGTGAGTGTACCAAACTCTTTCAATTCTGGCAATGTCCATTTTGATAAATATCTTCTTCTTTCTTCATTTCTCTCCATTTATTATAGTACTAGATAATAATTTTTACTTTTTTCAATTTTTAAAATGTCACTTTTATAAGTGCTATATTTTAAATATGTATCAACTTAATATAAACAGGTGTTACAACAACTCTTTCATCACTAAATTATATTTTCATCTAGCACTACCTTCTACAAGTTTTTAAATTATTATAACGAATACTAATTGCTACTTGCTTACAACTTTTTATTAATAATTTCTTGCGCATCGTGTGCAATAAGCTGATAAAAGTTTGTGTTCCTTTTTACATCCCTAAACACGCAGTAGGTATACGTTTGCCTTTTTAATACGACTCCGATGTAACCCACAAAATCTACACCACGCGCTAGCAATGCAACACTTGTCTGTTTTGCCAACTAAAAGCCACGGTCGCAAGGGACGGTTATTTTACATTTTTTATTCACTTTAATATTTCTGTTGTCATCATTATATTGCAATATAATCTTTTTTACTTTTTCAGTTTTTATCACTTTTTTACTTCTCATAACTCACAAAACATTCTTTATCATCTTTTATGACGTCATCAATATTTTAATGACGTCACACCTCGTGCATAATTACCGGTAACATTTAGGAAAGTCGCTTTTACTATTTTAACCTTTTTTTTAATTTTCAAGAATTCCCCCTACTGCCACCCAGCAATCTTCTAAAATCTCATTTTTTAGTAGTGGAACATGGACCCTATCTAACATACTACTAATTGGAGATGTCAACATGTGTTGGTTGAATACTTGTATTCATTCTAAGGTGGAGATGTCAGCATGTATTTGGTTGAATACTTATAGGCCTATTCATTCCTAAGGTGATATGTCAACATGTATTTAGTTGAATACTTGTATTCATTCTAAGGTGGAAATGTCAACATGTATTTAGGTGGATACTTGTATTCATTCCTAAGGTGGAGATGTCAACATGTTTAATTTGAATACTTGTATTCATTCTAAGGTGGAGATGTCAACATGTATTTAGTTGAATACTTGTATTCATTCTAAGGTGGAGATGTCAACATGTATTTAGTTTAATACTTGTATTCATTCTCAGGTGGAGATATAACATGTATTTGTTTATACTTGTATTCACTTGTTTACAAGTTGAAATGGATCGACACCGGCTGGTAATAAAGAATAGTCATATACCTGTTAACGCTGATAGATTAGTATGGCGAACGCTGCTCCATCCATTTTCCGTGATGCAGGCTGTAGGCTTGATTCACTGTGCGACTCATAGCAGTGTATACGCGTTCTTATAGAATATAAATGCTGCACGCACTATGTCACGTAGAGTAAAAAGTAAGCCATGGAGCCAATACCTCCACGCCTATGGTACTTAAGGTGCACACTAGCCATAGACACATCAAGCCTCGTCTGTTCGAAAGGGCGAAACAATATGTTGTGAGTGGTGTCAGATTAGGCTAATGGTTATCCCCTCATTGACATGGCAGGTGTGAAGTTCTCTTCAGCAAGACAGTATGGCCCAATTTGGGACGGATATCTGGGGTCTTTGGTATTGCTTGGAGAATTATATACAGCATATCTTGGTGGTATTTGAGGAATTAATTTTGTTTGGGGATTGTTTCACCTCCTGTTATTAACGGTGTATAGCAAAGTCAGTGCCTGTGAACGAACGCCAAGCGTTCTGATTGTCTACACATTATAGCGCTTCATCGACCAAATGATGTAGAAATTCGACAACGTTGGCACAACGTAGTTAAAATGGTACAACCAAACTACGGCGCATCATACGTTGTGCCGACGTCAAAATCAATGGTGTTTTAATTTTCGAAGGCAGGGCATTGTACACTTTAAATAAATTGTAATTTTCGGCGAAAAGTGTGTAAATTCACGATGAATTACCGTATCATCCCTTTTCAGTGTTTTACGGCCGAAACCCGTATTACGGCCGAAACCCGTATTCAGCCGCTCCCATTGCACTCTGGGGATATAATAATAATAATAATAATAATGTAGTTTTATAGCCCCGTTCCCAACTAAAGGCTAAATATTAAATCATCTGACCTTAATTTATACTTTGTTGAATATTTCAAGGTTTAAATAGGGAAAAGGGGTCAAAGCCTTTTTTCAAATTTTCTTTAACTATGTTGGGTAAATTTTGGTGTTCTCTTCATTTTATGTAAAAGTACTTTCAAAATTTCAATATTGAAATATAGATTAAAATTTGGGAAAAGATTTAAAAAGAATTAAAAACAGAAAAAAAAGGAACATGTTCAAAACATTATAACTGGAGGGGGTCGTTAAAAAAGGAACCGACACGCGTAGAAAGTAAAAACTTTGAAAAAATAAACAATTGCATCAAAAAACAAAATATCTAAGCCCATCCCAAAAAATGAGCATCCGTGGACTTTTCACCTTAACTCTTAAATATCAAAATAATACGTTAACCGTGATTCATTTCCATTTTTGAAAATCGTACGTCACCCACCGCCCATAAAAAAAAGTTTCATTTTTGGAATTTTTAAAAAGCGGGCGTGGGGCAGCGCCCCCCTTGACAAAGCCCCGCCGATAATTTGGCTATATCGGGGAATTTAAAAATTCTGTGGAATAATCAGGAATTGTATTTTTACTTGCTTTTATTTTTTTTCCCCAACACCCCTCAATCCCCCCCTTTATCCCCATGATGGTATGATTATCGAAAAAAAATACACCCTATGGCCTATACTTCAAAAATTTTTTTTTTCAGGGTACGGTGCATCAGATTGTCCCCGTATCAAACGTTATCAGTAAAATTTTTAAGACATTCGTTTTTTTGTGTAACGAAAAATGCGCTAGCGTTTATCATGCTAAGTCGGGAACATCCTTTAAAATATAGTTTGGTTTTTTATATGGACGGGGTCTTCAACAATTTGTCCTTTGAAAAATTACCTTAACCTTTCCCAAAAGTGGTTTTAAAAACCCCCCCTGTCCCCAATTGATTCGAACAGGGAAGCCCGTTTCTTTTAAAAATCGTTTGAAATTTTTAAAAAAATGTTTTAAAACCGGGGAAAACCCAAAGACAATTTGCACTATGATTTTTAATTAAAGTTTTGATGCCTTTTCCTTTCCCCGGTGGATCTTATTTTACAAGGTGTGCGGGGTTGGGGGTTATAAACATCTTATTTTCCATATTCTGACCTTTTGGAAATGTTCCCCCCCCAAAAAAAGTAATAAATAAATTGCCAAATTTTTTCCCACTTTTTAAGTGAAAAGTTTCTAGTTCTATTTTTTAAGCGTATGTTCCAACGTTTGCTGGTTTGGATTAGCCCTCACTTTAAAAAATCATTCCGCTGCCTTTGGGACAAAATTTTTTGGTTTTCCCCAATTTTCCCCATTTTCCGATTTTACACAATATATAGCAATCAAAAACGTCTACAAACCCAAATTTTCCTCTTTTGGAAAAAGTAATGCGCCTTGAGCACCAGTTTGGTGGATTGCGCTATAAAGTCAATTATTGGTGTTGACGACCGAACACATTTTTAAAAAAGAAAAACGAGTTTTGCATGGTGGGATGATAATAAGACTAATTGGGTGAGCCTGTTAAATTAAATTGGTGTTTTTCAAAAAGAACGGGAGGACAACCCATTTTTCGATCGGTATGTTGGGACGTAGGCTGATCGTTCGGATTTTTTTTCGGGAAACCCAATTAACCCTGTTTGAATTATCTACCTAATATTTTCGGTTTTTTTTTTGGGTTTTCCCCAAACCCCCTTATTTGTTCTTTTTTTTTGGGTTCGAGGACGGGGAAACCTTTTTGTTTCGGTTTTTCTTTTTTTCCCTTCCCGTGAGAAAATCCAGAAAAAAACCATAGTTAAGACTTCACAGAACCAAAAATTTAACCCGTTAGACCAACGAGTTGTGCCTGTTTGATAGGGTGAAGTCATCGAATTTGTTCACAAATCAAGTTTAATACATGGGGGCGAACCGGGGTTAATGTTTTAGTAAAATTTATTATTTTAATTATATATTAGGAAAAAACATATCTCCTGAAGTAACCTTGTCTTTAACCTTTGGTGATGACGTCACAAAGATGCACACTGAACACCTGGTTTTTTTTCACAAACCCAAATTTAGTTTTTTAAATTTTTTTTTTTCTCGTGAGACATGTCCCCAAATTGTGACGTCATGGTGTCTCGAATGAATTACACTAAATCAAAAATTTTAAAATTTAAAAAAAATTTTTTATATCTCGCCCCAAAAATATTTTACTTTGCATCATCTGAAGATCTTTAATTATGTGATATTTCTAAAAGAGTAAATCTGACCTCTCATTTAAAAAAAAACGTATCTCATGAACCAAAAATTTTTACAATCTTTTCATCATCGAAAAATCTTTAACTATGTCAATTTCGTTTTTTGTCATGACCCCCAATCGCCCTCTTTCCGGTCAAAAACCGGGAAGGGTTAAAAACAGTATGCTGTTTTTTTCTTTTCTTGGGTTCGCGTCAGACGCATGGGGAGTCGACATCAGGTTCTTCTTCCAGCAAGGTGGGCCCCTCCCAAACGGTTGACTGATCGCCAGGGCAATTTTTGCCAAATATCTTCCTTCCCCCCTTTTTCTTCGTCCCGGTCAGTGTAATATCTGGTTGGCGGCGATGGTGGAAAATTGAAAGCAGCCAGCCAACCGTTTTCAGTCGTGAATGATACGGTTTGTGAAACCCCCCTGACCTATTCATTGGGAAGGCTCAACGAAAAGGATCACGTAGGCAGGGGCGAAGCGCCGATCTTCTTTTCCTGGGATTTTTTAAATGTTTACAACAATTAGTTGAAAAGTGGGCTTAATCTCAGGAAAATTTCTTGTTGTTCCAAATTTTCCCCCGTTAAGGGTGCTGACCCCCAACCCGCTGGTTCATGGTCCCGTCACCTTTGGTGAAAGGTTTTAAGGGTGAATTCATCCGTTTTTAATTTTTGCTGGTTCAAAGATGTCCACAGGGTGATGGTCCCCCTTAATATTCTTTTTTCTTGTCCTGATGATGAGACCGTCCTCCGCAGGTCGCTAATCGGCTGACCCAGATCTTGAAGGTCTTGGGTGTTGTCTGCAAAATTGGTGTCATCTGCAAAGTGAAGGTCCTACAAGACTGTCTTCAGGGAAAAACCCTTCCGGGGTCATCCACGAACTTGCAAACCAAAGGGTGTTAGTTTATATCCCCCATTTCTTTTTAAAAATTGACTCAATTTTGTGAGTCAAGAGTTCGAACTTCCGTATCCCAAAACGGGTCAGTTCTTGCATACAGGGCTCTGGTCCTCGGGCAACTTCCCGAGAGGCTTTCACGGTGGCCGTCATAGGTCAAAAAAAGGGACTGTTGCCCTTTGAATCTTTAATGCGCTTGTCTGTTTTTGTAGCAATGTTTTTTTTTCCGGAACAGGGGGGTTTGGGCCCGTAGCCAACCACCATTTTATTAAAAAGGGGTTGATGGTCCCCGACCCCAACAGCCAGTCCCCAAGATAGATGCGGGTCGCCTTTGGCCGAACAAAGGGCGTTGCCCCTACGGGGCCCCCCCCCCAGGCCGTTGACTTCTTTTGAAACTCTCCGCCCCGTGATGCTTTTCCCTCACCCCCCCAACGTCGTTAGGTCCGCCTGAAGCGGTTTCCCGGGGGGTGGCACTTGGGGCCAGACTAAGGGGGGGATGGATGAGCCAGTCCCCCACCTGAGGATGCAGTCGACAACAAGGGGACTATCTCTTCAACCCCCCAAAAAATGCTGAATTTCTATTCCTTTTTATGAGGTTTAATGTTTTCGTGATTAATATATCTCGCATTACATGTACATTTATACAAATAATAGTCAGGTGGCTTGGGGCCAGATTTAGAAGGGTAGGGGCATTCGGATAAACAAACTTTTTATGTACCACCCATGTCCCCAGCATTCAATTTTTATAACCCAATCAAGAGAGGGAAATCTTAAATTCAAGATGGGGCCATGTAAAAACCCATAAGTTCAATATCTCCCCTGGTCATGAAAGGGCAAAATTGTTTCTAAGCATACATTTTTTGGGGGGAGAATCAATTAATTTTGAAATTTAAAAAATAAAAATTTTTCCCTCACTATTG
>CM055819.1:61397556-61417455 GCA_029582265.1 Zoroaster sp. YZ-2022 | reverse complement strand
TCTTTGAATCAAGACATCATCTAAAGCTAAACAACCAAGGTGTAAAGGTTTCAGTTCAATGCAGAATCTATAAGTTATGAGCATCTCTGATTTCGCAGTACAGAAAACTCGGAAAGTACGGTTCAACAAAAATAATGTAATCATTCGTCCAAATCGTGACCCTGCGTTGCCTTGATTGCACATTTTTTCCGGCGACATTTTGTTCTCAATGAGTAGCAAAGATTTGTATTCCATATAAACTTTGCACGTCTTTTTAGATCAATAAAGTCCATGCTTTATATGATGGCGTACTCTGTGTTCTTCATGACATCCAAAGTTAGCAGAAGCTTAGCTTTCAGACCTACATCCAAAGCGAGGTTTGGCTTGCAGACCGGGCACATGGTCTCATGTTTCTGGTGGCAACTTCTTATTATTAACCCATGAGACCCAGTTGGTATTCCTTGCCGGGCCCGCCCATCGTCTGTTCACTAACCTGCCGATGATCGGAGCTGAGTCTCAGCTATGCATCTAAAAGCGAGGCTTGACCCTTGGCACATGATATCAGTTCCGGTGACAACATTTTAATTTAATAAATTATTGCTTGGTTCAGTCCCGAATCGTCTGTCCACCAGTCCGTATATGAACGGATTCACCACGCTGTTGACGAACACTAACTTTGATGTGTATAGTAAACCTGTGCGACCTGAAGGAGATTGGGCAATCGTCCAGTAAGTCGCAAATGATAAACCACAATATAGTCGGCAATAACAGGAAAGGGAAAACACAAAGAAATGGTAGTTAGGGCACAAGTTTCAGCGTTGTTTTCCCGCGCGTAGGCTTGGGGCGGCTTCTGGCTTCGTGCGTGGCTTATTTCTTGGTAAATTTGTCAGAAAATGATGGATTTGTATTTGGCTGTAGTGACCACATCGGTTGCGAGTTCACTTTGTAATACCCACGATGACAGACCAATTAGTATTGTCTTTGCTGCCCTTGTCGTTGTCATCGTCATTGTCGCAAAGCCGGGCAGGGCTTTCAGCCGGCCAGAGTGATGATTTATGGGCCTGTCTCTCCTCGCTTTGTTGGCCAAGGTTTCGTGTTTTGCTCGATAATTTGATCTTCTTCATCCGACCATTCAGGTTGTGGCTAGTTCGTTTTCCTGCCGTCAATATTGAAGTTTCCAGACTGCGCATGGGTGCGTCATGTGCTGCGCTACAATCCTCCCACTTCTGCGCAGAAAATATAACAGCTTTCCATGTCTGAAACCGAGTACCAAAAACAGACACATAGTGTACATAGAAACTGGAATGATGCCCAAGTAAATCAAAACCATGTCTCTATCATAGGTATGCGTATACAATGTGGCTGGAACAACTGTGCAGAAATGCTGGCTCACACAAGCGACTGACACGAGTGTAGCCTGTATGAGCTGATCCGGCGACCGTGTGGATTACCACACTGAATGTTTGCGATTAAAAGCAATTGCAACAGAAGTCAAAGAAAGCCGTCGAACAAAATCACCCAATGAGAAGATAAAACATGAAATAAAATGTATCTCCCGTGGACACTTCTGTGGATGAAATCAATCTACAATAGCGTCCGGCTAGATCGCTACAAGACACACGAGACAAGGTCTGCCACAGCAGGTGCACTCATAAATACACGGGTGCCAGTCTTGACGGCTTCGCCTTCGATTCACGGTAAGGATCAGAACACGTTGCCCGGAACCCCGGACACAGCAAAGAAGAAAACCACAGTGAGACATTGACTATCGCTTCATAATCATAGCGTAATTGAAGTTAGTTATATTATCGGAGAAATTAGACATGCAAGTCGGACAATCATTTTCATAAAAAATCAGTTTTAAAGATTGTCCAATGATCCAGACTAAAACGTGCAATAACCACTCGAGTATTGTTTGCCACTAATCCAAATCTCGCAAATCAATGCGCACATAGGCTGCCGAACATCGACGATCTCTGTTTCTCCAATATCCATGCGCACGTACAAAAATAGTCCTCGAAATGTCCGCTGTCAAGCCTGTCTCACCACGTGAGCACCGTTTTTGTATTTTATTTTATTTGTTGGCTGACACAGATGTCCACTTTCCCACACAGTGAGAGCCAAAACCCAGTATAACAATTACAGCATAATTATTATAGAAAAGTGCGAGCAATCAGGTCAAGCAATTAAATTACAAAAAAGAGAAAACCCAGTAACATATGTATAATTTACACAGAAATGTATGGATGTAATCAAAGTATAAACTAATCATGTGTGATGATCGATCAGTAGCGACGGGCTTTCTGACGACAGGACTTGTTGCCATTATAATGAGTAGCGGGCGCCATCATACGTGGTGGCAGGGAGTAAAGAAAGATCGGTCGTATTGATGGAGGGATCAGTGGCCGTCGCACACATAGTCTTTCCCTGTGGTCCATGTAATGGCTATTTTCTCGGGCAGTTCCGAGTTATAGTTATAGCCATAAATGCGATGGAACAGTCAAAACGTCTCCAAAGTCTGCTGCGTTCACCAGCGTTAGAATGTTCGCATTTGGTTGGCAGGCGTCGTTAATGTGTCCTTGAGAAAAAGGCTACATGAAGCTGCTTGCTTTGAGATATAAGTAAACGCCCCCTATGACAGAATGCACCCTAAGCGTACTGACGGTAATAAAACTGAATTCAGTAGAGGAACAGTTTTGACCAACGCTAGGCTATGAGCTGTATCGAAGCTATATGGCTTTTTTTTCAGTGGGTTTCAGTCATTTCCACAACGCTGATGGTTACTATAACAACATGAACAAAATCAGTTAAAATATTGTTTCGAAGAATTATATGTTTTTTGTTTTTTTTCGGGGGGGGGGGGCCTGGTATCATTATTATATTATATTTATTTTAACATCTAAACAGTTTTAATTATGTTTTTGTTGTTCTTTTTCCTTTTTTCTTGAAAGAGAATGCCGATTCATGAATACATATTAATATTTTTAAATTTTGATGGCTTAGTTCCACTCTCCCTCACTGCAACACAGACTCTTGTTACTACCGCATATCAGACTATACTTTCACCTAAAGCCCATCGGTTATGCACATACTAATTGAAATATTAATGATTTCTGGATATTTCAATCAACCAACGTATGCTTAATTTCTTTGAATCAAGATAACCAATCAAAATGCAGAGTCTCAATCTCCTGAGAAAGAATTTTACATGGAGCATAACACTTGTCATCGGTATTATTTTGTAAATGTGAATATTTGTCCGGGTTTTCCTCTGAAATGGGAGCCGTTCAGACAGAATAATTGTTCATGGTGATTTAACGCTTTACTCACTTCACATCAAGTAAGCTTTCAGATAATGAATCAGTCATAAACAAATCATTGTAATTACCTAATATTGTACAGAGGGAATATTCTTTCCACAATGGTTTAACCCTGAAGGCACCTGTGGCTTCAATTGTTTTTTTTAAAGAGTTATGTTCACCGCAGTCTGCCCACGCCGCGTTAGTCAATTTTTATTCAAGTGTATCTTTGACTTTTTGAATAGAGCATCACGCATACGTGGACAACTTCATGTGCGCAGCGGCCACAACAATTTTAATATTATTTTGGCCTTCATCGGGTAACAAACAAATCATGGCGCAATTCAAGTGATATTATATGGACTAAGGACAACAAATAATTATCACGTACTATCAAGATCAATTTGAAGGTGTAGAGGATTAATAAGGCCTAATTTAAACAAATTACCATTTAACAAAATTGTTACATTTTACTCCAATTCAACTCACCAACATTTATTTCCACACACATAGCATATTAATGTAAAGCATAAAAGATAAGGATGTTTAATATATATTGATGATGGTTGAAATATTTCAATTGATAAAAAATCATTTCAAATTCAGGGAAAGCTTACTAACTTTAAAACATGAAAAATTACTTCACTCATTTCACTTTTTTAACGATTTAACGTATAATAAGCTGTGTAACAGGTTTGTTGTTTAACAGATGTATGTCTTGGTTCCAAAGAGAGTAAGCATACTACATAGAAACAGTTTGTCAACATTACCAATGTTGCACCTTCCCTTCAATGTATATCTTGATTCAAAGAGAGTAAGCGCCTCTACCAGAAGTAGTTTTTGCCAACATTACCAATGTTGTACCTTCCCTTCAATAATGTATATCTTTGGATTCAAAGAGAGTAGCATACTCATAGAAGCAGTTTCTTGCCAACATTAACACCAATGTTGTAATTCCTTCCCTTCAATGTATATCTTTATTCAAAGAGAGTAAGGTTATACTCATAGAAGCAGTTTCGGCCAACATTATCAATGTCGTGCCTTCCCTTTTATGGACATCTTGATTCCAAGAGAGTAAGCATACTCATGGAAGTAACATGGCCATTATTACGATGTACCATTCCCTTTAAACAGTTGGATTTAGTTTTAATTGATTAATTGAAGGTTGTCCTCGCCAATAACAGGATGGGATAACAATAAATGAACCACATCTAAAATCTTTATATCTAAAATCTTATTACAAAAATAGCAAAATTATATAACTTTAACATTGCAATAAAAATAAAAATAAATAAATAACAAAACAAAATAAATAAATAAAATGTAATTTTGTTTTGAACACTCTTATCAAATTATTATTTGATATAAATTAAATTTCGCTCGAATTTGACCGAAATAAAAACTAAATCAAGCTAGATATTCAAATGAATTTTTGATAAAGTTTTCTTGTTTTTCACCTATTTCAATATGGATACCGTTGTAATGTCAACATCTTCTTTTGTTAAACAGGATGAATCATCTGTTCTACAATCCTGGGTTAAAACCATCGTGGACTGTTGATGTCATGCTCGTTTTCGTTTTTAATGTTTGTTTCTATGCAGTTTCCCTTGTTATTAAAACTCCCTATGCCCATTTGCTTACTAACCTGGAATCCTGGTCACTAACTCCCTAGGCCCATTTGCTTACACATAACCTGGAATCCTCCAAAATCCTTCAGTATTAAAAGCAAGCACATGACATGTGCACATGTGTATTTCTAATTCTATTGATACATACATGGCCAGGGACCCTCCCTGCATGCATAGAGCAACAAACAGTGTCCACTTGACCCATAACATTACTGACCTTGCAATCACTATAACAAACATGGATGTTACATGTGTTTTCCATGGAAAGGCAAGTATGCCTAATAACCTCAATCCTCCAAAAATCCTCTCTTCACTTTAGCAAAGAGCATGTATCATGTAAAATCCTTCGAATCTTTCAAAATCCTTCACTTTAGCAAAGAGGATTTTTGAGGATTTGGGCTGGTTAGGGTTAATCTTGGTCTTCTTCTTGTTAGACTCTATTGAGTTGCATGGAGGGAGGCTGGAAAGTCACATAAAATACCAACAAAGCATTTTAACACCCCAATTTAGGGGCGTGCCCCACCCTAAGAACCTATAGGCCCTCATAAAGTGTCCTGTTAAAAAGAGACCCATGAAAATCTTGCGCCCCAAAGTGCCTGCCCCCACCCCACTGAACCAACCTCCCACTGAACCAACCTCCCACTGAACCAACCCCAAATAGTACGCAAATGTATTACTATTAGGAACATTGTATTCCATTGTTGTTGACTGGTGCTTATGTTTTAAAAAGCCAGACGTTCAACAGGGCATGGAATCGATGTCCTATCAGTGAATATAATAGTGATGATATTGTATCTTGATATCTAGGCAAGCAATCCCTCTTGGGGTATTCTGTTCAGTCACTGAGTTCAGCTAAAACTATTCTATGCCCCGTCGAAAGTTTGCTCTGATCGTGACGAATGTCCCTTTAAACTCGTCGTCATGTGTTACTGGTCATAGGGTTCTGGTCATAGGTCGGCTTCAAAATAATTTTTTTTTAAAGTAACTTATGTTATAAAATGCCTATGCCTACGCAGTTATTAGAACCAGACCAAATGAACCATACATAAAGTATGGTGGCTAAGAGAGGCCTCACAAATCAGGCAAACGTTCATACCCCTATGTGAAAGTCGTTTAAACACAGCACGGCAGAATTCCAATCGATCCAGTAATTTTGGCTGTAATTGGACATCGTTTCATAGCAAAATAAATAAATAAATAAATAAATAAATAAGTAAATAAATAAAAATGGCGAGAATCGGAGACTTTTTTGTACATGTTGGCCTTATGTATACTAGTCTAAATAAGTTTGTTTTGATATGCTATAGTATTTGCAGATCAAAATCAATTAATCAGTTATCAAACTTCATAATTGTTCATCAAGGATACATCATCACGTTCATCATATGACGAACAAATACTGAAAAAATATAGCAATAATGTTGTTCAATTTCCAAAGCTAGTCTCATGTTTCTGATTAATATTTCGGCTCGTCTGTAGCTTACCGCGTTTCATTCTTCCTAATTGTTTGTCCGTATCAAACCCGTAGATGAACGGATTCACCACGTATGGCGTACATTATGATAATTCAATATCAAAGCGTGGCTTACAATCTAAAGATATCTAAAGTTTTGGCCTGCGGACATGCAAATGATCTATCTGTTCCTATGGCAACATTTTAAACTCCGGAATACATTTTTACATTTTGCCCTGAATCGTCCGTCCACTAGTCCGTAGATAAATGGATTCAACACACTCTTGAAGTACACCAAATGCCTCAAAAAAATAGGTTTTTTTCCCCCGTCTTCCTCTTCAGTGAAGATTTTTATAATGAGCGACATATATAAGCAAACAAATGGGAGAGAAAGTACGAAAAATGTGATAGTTGCTAAAATGAGTTTCACTGTTGTTCTGCCGTTCGTTTGCAGCCGCTTGGGGCGGGCTAGTGGCTTCTGCTGCCGCTTGAGGCGGGCTGGTGGTTCCCGCTGCTGGGGATGGGCTGATGGCTTCTGCTGCTGGGGGAAAGCCCATTGTTCCTGCCGCACAGGGCTGGCTGGTGATTTCTGCGACTGGGGGAGGGCTAATTGTTCCTTTTGCAGGGTGTGCGTTGATGACTTTTGCTGCTGGGGTGGCCTGATGGCTCCTGCCCCTGGTGAGGCAGGTTGATGGTTTGTGTCGCTGAAAGCGGGCTGATGATTCAGCTGGGGGTACTTTGTTGTCGATGTTGGTGTCGTCACAATTATTAGCTTCTCGTTGAATCACCGCAGAACAATTATCAGACAATATTGCTATTTCATGTTGCCCAACTTCGTCATCATTGTGCCATGCTAGGATCCTCTTACGACCGCGAAGAAAATGTAATATCTTACCATAAAGAACGAGAACAATAACCATACAGGTAATGTACAGTGAAACTGGAATGATGTTAATCCAAGCCAAAACGTAACAGTCTTTGGTTACGTTTTCTGTAACGACAACTATGGAAATTGTAAATAGGGCTAAAATTAAACATGTGACTGACATAAGTTTAGCCTTTTGCAGGGCTAATCCGGCGGTTGGACGGCTTGCATACTGCATGCCTACGATTATATCCAATGGCAACAGTAGCAAAAGCCGATAACAAAATCAGTCCAAAATCTAGATTCGTAACGCCCTCGTCCAACCACGCGTCACGTCCAAGCTTCCTGTCTGTTAATAAAGCGCAGATAGCGTTAACTAGACGCAGTATACACAGCGAGATCTGTCAAAGCGAGTGCACTGAAAATACAAGGGTGCCCGTCTGATGGTTTGCCGTCGGTTCACGGTAAGAATCAGAAGATTTCCCAGAACCCCGACGATAAAGAAAATGATCATCAGTGAAATTGTGGGTGCCAGTGGGATGTCAGCAGAGGTGTTGTTGAAAGAGGAAGAACAATTATACCTATGATACTTCGAAAACAGCATGGTGGCAGTTTTTCATTCGCTAAAGGAAAATAAACTACGAATTACGCGATGGTTTAAATTTGTGCTTGATCGACGTGTTCTCTGTATGATTTCTGTTCCCATGACATAATGTTACAGTGTATTTTGTTTTAAAAACGTTTGACTATACCCTGCCTTCATCATTCATGCACAGTATCCATACACGTTGTGAAAAAAAATAGTTCTCTTGTATAACCCGAGCAGTAATGAAATCTTTTCATAGAAAAAAAATGTTGTTACTATTTTGCATTTATACTCCAGGTCCTTTAGTTTGGTAAGTAGTTTGCAACAGCTAATCAAGTTCTCTATTTATACTACAGGTCCTTTAGGTTGGTAAGCAGTTTGCAACGGCTAATTCTCTATTTATACTGCAGGTCCTTTAGGTTGGTAAGCAGTTTGCAAACAGCTAATTCTCTATTTATACTACAGGTCCTTTAGGTTGGTAAGCAGTTTGCAACGGCTAATTCTCTATTTATACTGCAGGTCCTTTAGGTTAGTAAGCAGTTTGCAACAGCTAATTCTCTATTTATACTGCAGGTCCTTTAGGTTGGTAAGCAGTTTGCAACAGCTAATTCTCTATTTATACTGCAGGTCCTTTAGGTTAGGAAGCAGTTTCCAACAGCTAATTCTCTATTTATACTAGGCCTACAGGTCCTTTAGGTTGGTAAGCAGTTTGCAACAGCTAATTCTCTATTTATACTGCAGGTCCTTTAGGTTAGTAAGCAGTTTGCAACAGCTAATTCTCTATTTATACTGCAGGTCCTTTAGGTTGGTAAGCAGTTTGCAACAGCTAATTCTCTATTTATACAGGTCCTTTAGGTTGGTAAGCAGTTTGCAAACAGCTAATTCTCTATTTATACTACAGGTCCTTTAGGTTGGTAAGCAGTTTGCAACGGCTAATTCTCTATTTATACTACATGTCCTTTAGGTTGGTAAGCAGTTTGCCACAGCTAATTCTCTATTTATACTACAGGTCCTTTAGGTTGGTAAGCAGTTTGCAATCAGCTAATTCTCTATTTATACTACAGGTCCTTTAGTTTGGTAAGCAGTTTGCAACGGCTAATTCTCTATTTATACTGCAGGTCCTTTAGGTTGGTAAGCAGTTTGCAACAGCTAATTCTCTATTTATACTGCAGGTCCTTTAGGTTGGTAAGCAGTTTGCAACGGCTAATCCTCTATTTATGCTGCAGGTCCTTTAGGTTGGTAAGCAGTTTGCAACAGCAGTGGCGCACCCAGGATTTTATTGGGGGGCGGGCTCAAAAATGTTTTTTTTTTGAAATCTAATATGGGGGAGAGACATGGCGGACCCAAACCATAACCGCTGGCGCGGCTGTAGCCATGTCCCTAATCGTGCTCGTCAGTGAACCTACGGCACATGTTAAATGTTTCCTGGTGGTTTCTAGTCATAAAAAGAAGACATTATGACATGATTCAGACCGTAGGGTTTTACCTTCCATATAATTTCCTCCTCTTGATGTAAAGAACTTGAGCTAATTGTTTCGTCTGCAAGATTTCTATATTTAAATATTTCATTGCGCGGACGTAAAGTTTGTGATCATTCCGGGCGGAGCTAAATTTCAAACACGAATTTGGCGGCAAAAACCAAATCCCAATATTATCCAATCGGTGTTTGCTAAAACAGTGTCACATAATCTTTTGTAAATTAAAACCCGATCCTGGGCACATTGTGTACAAACTGGAAAGGAGTTGATTATAATGCGGGCGTGTTTAAAATTTTAAAAAAACATTTACGAGTAACCTCAACGACAGTCAACGACCTCAACAAGAGAAACGGACAACAGAAAATGAAAATAAAATTAAGTAAAGCTGCTCCTGATCAGGGTGCACCATGGCAGGGGGGAGAATGTAAAATGCTTGTTATATATACTGGTGGCTATTCAAGCTTACATGCACATGCATACGCAACGCCGTAAAATATAATAGTGAGTGGAATAAATGGAAAAACTTTGAGGGGAGCTTGAGTCTCCTGAGTCCCCATCCTTGTACCACTGCCCTACCCTGTCAGAACTCCTCTGTAGACAAGACTTGGGCTCAGATTTTGCTCTCTTTCCCGGCCCCTTCAAAAAAAAAAAAAAAAAAACATCAGCAGGCCCTGGGGGGGGGGGGCTGAGTCCTGCGAGCCCCCTTTGGGTGCCACTGCAAATGCAACAGCTAATTCTCTATTTATACTACAGGTCCTTTAGTTTGGTAAGGAGTTTGCAACGGCTAGCTCTATTTATACTACAGGGCCTTTAGGTTGGTAAGCAGTTTGCAACGGCTAATTCTCTATTTATACTACAGGTCCTTTAGGTTGGTAAGCAGTTTGCAACGGCTAATTCTCTATTTATACTACAGGTCATTTAGGTTGGTAAGCAGTTTGCAACGGCTAATTCTCTATTTATACTACAGGTCCTTTAGGTTGGTAAGGAGTTTGCAACGGCTAATTCTCTATTTATACTACATGTCCTTTAGGTTGGTAAGCAGTTTGCAACAGCTAATTCTCTATTTATACTACAGGTCCTTTAGTTTGGTAAGGAGTTTGCAACGGCTAATTCTCTATTTAACTTGTAATCAAGTTAGTAGTAAATTCGGCAATTTTGTAATCAAGGGTTCAATTTCCAGAACTGCTTAGCAGAATAAATTGCTTACCCAAAAATAGCTTAGCAAATTTCTTTACTAGACAAACTTTCATACAAAACGTATGCATTTTGGCCGGAGTCTATTTTATATTGTTAGCATACATATTTGCTTGCAAACATTTTCTACTTAGTAGCTCTATGAAATTGGCTGCAGGTAATTACCAATGTTATAGCCTGCAGTAACTGGATGGTAACACCAGTGATGTCAACATTGGTGTTCTATGAGGGAAGTATATGGGTGTAGTTGAACACCACAGTTCAGGCCAACAAAACTCTTGGTTTCTGGTCTCCCGCGTCTGCATTTTTAATTTTCTTTGTTGTTGTTGCTATGAAACGATGTCTAATTGCAGCCCAAATTGCTGGATCAATTGGAATTTGCTGTGCTTTATTTTAAATCATCACTGCACCGATTTTGAAGCCGACCTATGACCAGAAACCGGAGACTTTTTTGGGCTAATAATAATAATAATAATAATAATAATAATAATAATAATAATAATAATAATAATAATAATAATAATAATAATAATAATAATAATAATAATAATAATAATAATAATAATAATAATAATAATACACACACACACACACACACACACACACACAGGCTTCTTATATAGCGCACAAATCCATCACGTAGTGACGCTCATGGCGCTCAACAAAATGAAAAATGGGATTAGAGTGTAAACAGATTTGTAAACAGTTTTGAGTAATTGTTTGAAAGAACTGGTTGAAGAAGCTTGACGAAGGAAGAGGGGAAGACTGTTCCAAATGCAGTGCACCTTTTCTTCATAATGTCAGTGGCGTATTTACACAGGGGGAAATGGCCATAGGTCTGGCCATCTGTAAATGTGGTTAATATTGTACGCAGAAAAGTAAAGAAAACATATACCAATAATAACATTTTAAATGTGGCGAGGGCACGCGCCCTGTTTTATATCTCATTTCGGGAGGGTACTCCCCTAAGGCTAAATGGATTCGCCTCTATTCGCTTTTGTGTTCAGCTCAACATATTAATTAATAATTCAGAGAATTTAATGGATGGCCAAACACCATCAAAATAATAAACTGCTTATAAGCTGGATGTCAAAACTGACAAAAGACTTCCAAATTGCGTTCATAATGACAACGAATATTTGTGTTATAATTCCCTCTGTATCGTTACAATAGCTTTATTGCAGGCTGTCAGTATTTGAGTCCAGATAATGTCATCCGAGGATATACAATTATACATTATTATAATTTATGGTAGGTATTAGACCACAAAATTGTATATGACCTCCTATGCATTTAGTATTTTCGAAATCATTAATTTCCAGTTCGTTGGGAAATTAGTTTAAATCTTTAAAATTATGGTATTTGATATCATTGAATGCCGTCTTTACAAATATATATATATACATATATATGATTTAATGTATAGCCTACTAGAGAAATAATTGTTTTTATTTAAAAAATAAAATAAATAACCAATAGGCCTAGTGAATAATAATTCATATTCTCTAGTTTCATTTCCAGTCTCCTGAGGATGACTAGAGCAGGCTACTCGAAACGTAGAAACTACGTATATGGTTCTCTACCGAACCACAATCTCACTTCGTGACACAGTTGAGATTCGAACCATCTGAAAATCGTTAATTATGATTTGACTCATGATCAGTGGCTTAGCCAGGATTTTCAGAGTGGTGAAAACTTTGTTAGGGAGTAAATGTACTGACACAAAACTCAGTTCAGAAATACCAACAAGTTTGTGAATTTACCGACAGACACTATTTTGCCAACTGGGGGAGGTGCTGCCCCTGCCCGAGTGTTTCCTGTAAAAAAGTGTGAATGCTGTTTCGTTCTTTTCTCATGACAGAACACACATTGAGGGGAAACTTTCACAATTTGAGACCACCTTACCCTGTAATCTCAGTGGTGTGACAGCATTGGCGGATCCGGGGGGGGGCTAAGGGGGCTGTAGCCCCCCCCCCTAAAATCGTTTAAAAAAAATTAAAAAGGGAGAGAAAGAGAGAGAGAGAGAGAGAGAGAGGGGGGGAGGGGAGGGGAGAACGCACTCCCATTCCCACAGTGTGCTTTGTTTTTCTCTCCCTTTGATTATTTCATTGTAATTTTTGTAGTACTGAAAAATAATTGTTTTTGATTCTCAGCCCCCCTAAAAGTGTTCTGGATCCGCCCATGGACAGTGCAAGAAGGGTAACCATAGGAGGCCGCTGGCAACAGCTAATGGCTTGGAGTGGCCTCAATGGGTTGTTTCAAAATTGCACTGATTGTAGGAGGGTTAATGGGAGACCACTTTACCCTGTAATCTCAGTGGTGTGACAGTGCACAGAAGGGTAACCATAGGAGGCCGCTGGCAACAGCTAATGGCTTGGAGTGGCCTCAATGGGTTGTTTCAAAAATTGCACTGATTGTAGGAGGGTTAAAGGGACAATACCATCACGATCATCAGGGCATGGAATCGGAGTGTTAGATTAACTGGTGGCTGAAAATAATACCCCACATGATAAAGTCATATTACCGTTGCTGCTGCATAAATGAGCCAGTAATTTTCAGTCACTGTGTTCATCTTAAACTAGTACACAGATTCCATGCGCTGTTGAAAGTCTACTCTGATCGTGACAATATTGTCCCATTTATGCTTGATTCAAATAAATTAATCATTCTCATAAAAGCAATGTTGCATGCATTACCTAATTGATTGTTGTACCTAATCGAAGGCGACGAAAAAGCGGTGGTTGTACTTTTTACTTGACGAACGTTTGAACATTAAAGGCTAGACCTAATTAATTTGTATGACAAAAACTGTCTGGCATATAAATGTCAACCAAATAAGGCCTATTCATTATGATAATGTGCTTTAAAGAAAAATAAATAAATAAATAATGATCTTAGTTGTACATGAAATTTACATAGGCCTATTTGTACATAGTTGTACATGAAAATATTTGACATATTTATTTAAGTGCTATCAAAATATTTTGCAAATGAATATAAAAAAATTGTGGTAAATTCCACGTTAGAATGAATACCAACAATTTGAAAGAATTTTCACAATTTTCTCTTAACGACACAAGTTGAAACTATCATAGATATATGCATATCTCTGTGTTTCTCAAAATATATGAATGCATTACCGACATTTTACCTAAGTCGGCATTTTTATTTATCGTTTGTTTGTGCTATGAAACTAACGTCCAATTGTTGCTAAAATTGCTGGATCAATTGAAAATCTGCCGCGCTGTGTTTCATAAACGTTTGCCTGATTTGTGCGGCCTCTTTAAAGCCTTAGCCACCATACGTTGTGTATGGGAAATTGGTCTGGCTCTAATAACTGCGTATACATGTTAACATGTATCACTTATAAAAAAAAGTGTGTCACTTCACCGATTTGGAAACCGATTTATGACCAGAAATCGAAGACTTTTTTGTTGGCCTATAAGGTGGATAATGATTTAAGATACAGTTGACCACCAAATCCAATTACTAAACACGCGATCAGTATATGTTTGTGCTTTCATTTATTTTCACTTTTGGGTACAGTTGCAAATGACATTTTATTTTATTTTTCAGCTTTGCGTTTAAGTGGCACTCACATATTATATTTTTATAGTCACATAAATGCTGATGGGCCAATCGACAATATTTTGAAGGTTAAAAACAGATTTACATATTCAAAAGTATCTTTATTTCGTTTTACAATTAATAAGTTTTTAATTAATAATCATGTGGCAAGAAATTAACACTTAAAACCATGGATGAATCTGGTAGGTGGAAAAACAAAATTACTAAAGGTGGTCTGGGAGTCTGGCCTGGGATTTTTGAAATTTACATCATGTATAAAAATCAATGAATTCAGCTAATTCACTGAAAAGACGAGCTCATCCCTTTTAAACGTATGCACCAATCACAGTCTAGTTTTTCTTCAACCAATCAGAGGCTACAAAAGCGATCAACATTCGACCAATAGCAAAACCTGTTATGCCAATTTACAAAAGTGATACAGCGGTATTTGCCGTTGGGTTAGTTGTCAAATAGAATCAGTTATGCCCCAAAGATTACCTAAATTTTATTCTCAATTCAAGGTGAAATCGACACAAATAACTAAGGAAGAAAAACAAAATTGGAAGAAACTGATGTACAGATAATAAAATACTTTGTACTGCAGCATTGGACAAACAATAATAATAATAAAAACTAGAGATTCAGAGTTTGTCTTGACACAAACTCTAGGTGTTCGGGAGGAAGTAGATTGTTTAAAATATTAAACTTTGACTTCCGGTGTGGACAGGAAGTAAAGGTCAAATTGGGGTCACCTTTGTGTGAAATTATTTTGACAATTAACGATCTGTACAATGGTGCAAAGATTGTGAAGTTACCTCTTGTGGATAATTTTTTTTTAATAGTAAACTTTGACTTCCGGTTTGAACAGGAAGTAATGGTCAAATTGGGGTCACCTTTTTGTAAATATTTTTGACAATTAACGATCAGCACAATGGTGCAAAAATTTTTAATTTACCTCTTGTCGTTGCTGAGATGTTTTTAATATTAAACTTTGACTTCCGGTTTGGACAGGAGGTAAAGGTCAAAGTGGGGTGACCTTTTTGTAAATATTTTTTGACAATTAACGATCTGTACGACATTAGGTGTTTGTCCTTTGGACGAATACAGAGCTAATTACGTTGTGGTGGAATTAAATACTGTATCATCACAGCTTTATCATTACACATTTTTGGCCCCGAGGTGAGGTGTGTGCATGTCTTGTACAATACAATGACAATTCGATCAAGTGTTATAATATTTAAATGTTTGGTTCAGTTTTTTAAAACAATACTTATAGGGAAGAGACAACACAATGTAATTTGAAGGATAACTGTAAAATAAAAAGAAAGAAACAATACTGAAATGATCTTCTGATTGCTACATGTATGTATTTATGTGTCATTAACTGTTGAAAATACATTTTTCATAAATAGTCATGTTAATAGTCATGTTTAAAGGTGGCAATATCTTCACGATCAACAGGGCATGGAATCAGAGTTCAAGTTCTAGTTTAACTCATTGACTGAAAATAATACTCACATGATAAGGTCATATTCGCGTTGCTGCTGCATAAATGAGCCAGTAATTTTCAGTCACTATGTTCGTCTTAAACTGGACACCATTCCATGGCCTGTTTGTAGAAAAGTCTGCTCTGATCGTGACCATCCTGTCTGTTTAACCAATTGTGTTTATGGGATTGATGGTCAGTACTATCCCCATGCGACCATACACAAATAAATAGGAACTTTAATTGGGTGATCTGGCAAAAGGTATTCCAAGGCTGACACACCCATGCAATGAAGATTGGATGGGGGGGGGGGGGTATGTTTACTATGTTTATATGGCCCAACTGCCAGTGATTCACTGTCGGCAATATACATTTTACTAGATCACCAACAGATATTGCTTAATAATTACATTTGCGAGGATGTTTGGGTCCAGTCAAAAAAATAATAAGAATTCCTCAGTACTATTTTTGTTCTAACATGTTAAAGAAATTCCTAGAAAGACCTAGATGTGTCTTGAGGTCCTGAAAAAACAATTCCCTTGAGGGTAAAGACTGCCACAGATAGGATAAGGCCATATAAAATAATTTGAATAATACGTTAACTCCTTTGATGAATGGATAAACTTCAAATACTGGCCATCGGATCACAAAGTTACACAGACTCTAACACACCTTGTAGCAGTAGCACAAATGGATATTGTTGATCTGAAATATAAACAAATCATGTAAAAACAATATTAAATGTTTTCAAAGAGGGATGAAGAATAATGGGTCATGCTAACAAAACACACATAACTTAGAATGCCCTTATATGTTATTATCAGGATGATGGATTGATGGATTGATGTAACTTCAGAAAAAAATGATCCCTTCAGAACAATGCCTTTAAGTTAGGTTTTACAATGGAATAGAACTACATGTGACGTCTTCCTTCCTCCATGATGTGACTGTTTCATTATCTCAATAACGGTGCTGATATTTGTTTCTGGTCTACTTCAGTGAGAAAATTAAGTGCTAGTATAAAGTAAACTGCAATGCAGCCATCACCACACAGGACATAAGTACTGCTAGTATTATGAGGAACTACAGACACTATAGTGTAGCTAAATTAACTTGTACTTCTACCAACGCGTACTCCACCGGATGTCAACCCGTACGCATGCCAGTAAATATTCAGTAATAAATATTTTTCCGGGTTGAGTTGACCAAAATAAGTGTGAATTGGTAAAAGTACGAGCAGGCATACGAGTTGACCTGTTTCACTCCAGGCGCAGCACATGTGATACCATTGCCACACTAAGGTTTTTAACGTTAACCATGGTTTTATGTAATCAATATCTATAAAATTATACTAAAACGAACATACATCTATAAAAAATGTGAAAGTTTACATACCTTCTTGTAAACAGAAAACCAAGTAATGAAGACCACTTCCATTAATTGTGCACGGATTCTCAAATGATCTGTTAAGTTAAACCATACCATCGTGTAGCCTGCAAACTGAAGATTGTTGAGTGACTTGAACAGTTACGATACTGCATTTGGATGTGGTGTCAATCAGCTGTCTCAGGGTTGCTGTAGGCTGGAACTTAGTCTGAGCCATGATGTATTGGAGTCAACATGCTGTAAAAATAATAGGAAAGTTTTTATAAGTACATGGGACCAAGAATAAAGTATTTGAAAATTCAGAGAAGTTCTAATTTATATGAATGGGGGAAAAGAGTGTAACAATTTTGGGTAGCTGGACCACTGAAATTGAAAAGGGGCATTGGTTGTTTTCAAAATTGCACACAATTATTCTTGAACAATGTAGTAATAAATTAAAGTGTTCTTGCATGAAACTCATACATCAAAAGAGAAAAGGTATTTAAGGAAATTGCTGGAGTCTCATGTGGGGAGAGATGTCTGAGAGAGGCCTCCCAGGGAGCAGGACTAACAACTTATACAAGTACATACCATTTATTGTGTCATGAATATTGTGCATTTTCCTGTGAAATAATTGTCTATGTGTTGATTTGTACTCTAAGAAGGGTAAAAATTGAGGAAAGTGCAGTAAACAATCGCTACTTGACGTTAATTTGTGCACAAACTGAAGATTTTTTTGAGAAAACATTCTCAACATTACAAAATATGGCATAAAATTTCAACTGGGAAAAAAATTGCCATAACCTTAACAACTGAATTTTTCCTTATCCTTATTACATTCTAAATACATTTTAGTGACATCTGTTTATATTTTGTTAGAAAGTGTCGAGTTGTTTACTGTCTCAAAGTATAGTTCCACATAACTAACGTTAACGTTAAGTTAAACAGGCACAATGCAACTACATTAACGTTACCAGCCAACCCAACGCTTAAAAAATACAAGCTTTTTCTTTGTGTATAAAACACGAAGATAAATACACTTGAAATCCTCTTAACAATTAAATTCAAGATACCTACCGCTTTATGACTATTCTGTTATGATCCATTTTTACACTCCTCAATTTTCGTAGAAAGAATTTAAAAATGTGTACCACACGCAAACACCGTCGATTGTATTGTACATGTGCACGTACGTACGACTACGACAGTACGAGTTGGTTGGAGTACAGAGGTGTTTCAGAGTATGAGTTGGTTGGAGTACGAGAGTTGGCACGAGTTCATCCAGTAATATCAACATATTTCCACACTACTTATTTTTCATAAAAATACAATTTCTTTCTGAGTAAATCAGGAAATATAACCGTAGCACTTCGCTAAAATATATTTCAGTATCTGTTTCTGCCGATTGAGGGCGACATACAATATTACCGTTCCGCCGGCCGGACTGTTTTATATGCCCCGCCCAGTCGATTGAGTATTGCGGACGTAGTGGAAATAAGAGATTGCGCGTAAATTTTCACGAAAAGTGTTTCTTTTTTTACAAAAATGTCGTGTTTTCAGTACAAATAAATATCAAAAACTCAAACATATCCTCGTCTCTAATGTCACATATTTCACACTCTTTACACTCATGATAAACTACATATTTTTCCCCGACTAAATCAGTAATTTTATTGATTTTTCAGATCCCTCGATATGATTTTTTTAAATTATTAACACTTTGAATTTATCGCAATTCGATATCTGATGACCTAATCATGACATCACATATTATGTTTCATCTACGTGTTAAGTTCTAAGTATATGCCAAGTTTGAAGTTCATGTGAAGTTTGCAAGTATGTTTTTTTTTTTAGACAATCTATCCGGAGAAGAAGAAGAAGAAGAAGGAGAAGAAAAGACAAAAACCGAACAAAAACAATAGGTGTTTCGGGTGCATACCCGAACACCTAAATAGCGTCGGCTAGACGCAAGACACACGAGACAAGGTCTGCCACAGCGAGTGCACTCATAAATACACGGGTGCCCGTCTTGACGGCTCGCCTTCGATTCACGGTAAGGATCAGAACATTGCCCGGAACCCCGACAGCAAAGAAGAAAAACCACAGTGAGACATTGACTATCGCTTCATAATCATAGCTAATTCTGTTGTTATTATCGGAGAAATTAGACATGTCGACAATCATTTTTCATAAAAATAGTTTTAAAGAGTTGTCCAAAAGATCCAGACTAAAACGCGTGCAATAACCACTGAGTATTGTTTGCCACATCAATCCAAATCTCAGCAAATCAATGCGACACAGGCTCGAACATCACGACCCTTGTTTCTCCAATATCCATGCGCACACGTACAAAATAAGTTCCTTTCTGAAATGTTACGCTCCTCACTCGTCTCACAGCACCGTTTTTGTATTTATTTTATTTGTTGTACAGATGTCCACTTCTCACACAGTGAGAGCCAAAACCTAAAACAATTACATAATTATTATAGAAAAGTGCGAGCAATCAGGTCAAGCAATAAATTACAAAAAAGAAGAAAAAACCCAGTAACACATGTATAATTTACACAGAAATGTATGGATGTAATCAAAGTATAAATTAATCATGTGTGATGGATCGAGTAGCGACGGGCTTTCTGACAGAACTTGTTGCCATTATAATGAGGCGGGCGCCATCATACGTGGTGGCAGACAGTAAAGAAAGATCGGTCGTATTGATGGAGGGATCAGTGGCCGTACACATTGTCTTTCCTGTGGGTCCATGTAATGGCTATTTTCTGGCAGTTCCGAGTTATCTTTAATGATCCTTATAGTAGCCAAATGCGATGGAACAGTCAAAACGTCTCCTGTAAGTCTGCTGCCACCAGCGTTAGAATATCTGCCATTATTAGCAGGCGTCGTTAATGTGTCCTTGAGAAAAGGCTAATGAAGCTGCTTCTTTGAGATATAAGTAAACGCCCTCTATGACAGAATACACCTAAGCGTACTGACGGTAATAAAAT
>CM055819.1:61335009-61397056 GCA_029582265.1 Zoroaster sp. YZ-2022 | reverse complement strand
CCCCTTTCAAAAAAAAAACAAAAAAAAAGCTAGATCTTTTGACTTGCCTACGTGCCAGCGTTCCTATGTGCGTTGTTTTCTAACTTCGTCCCCAATACAGACTATAACAATATGACCTGCAGAAGTACAATGTGTATGTGCGTGACGAAATACCATGTGCGTGACCCACTATGTGAAACACCATGGGAGGACAGCCCGCGTATGATTCGGACTTGTTGACTTTTCTATTTCCGTGCAGCGGTCGAGTTGGACAACGAACGAGTTGACTTTTCTGATTGAACTTTCATGAAATGCACAGAAAAATCTTGTGACCACTGTGGTAATCAGCCCCCTCACAGCAAAACATGGCAGCACCTGCACCAACATGGTTTCCCAACGCCCACCTCCAGTAAACTTCTACCGAGCAGTTACCAGACATATCTGGAAACCATCTCTGATAACACCTGTTTGTCTGACAGCACCAAGTGCCCGTCTTTCTCATCCAGTGATCCTATTCTGTGTGATGTCTGCCCCAAACCTGATGTTTTTCTCAGATAGCTCATTTAACAGGCACAACCTCATATGTCACATGTCCTCCTCATCGCGAAAACTGACAAAACCATATTCATCTTTGTGGCGTCGAGGGACTGCAACTTGTCTTTCCCAACTGCATATCAGCTGATGAAGCACAAAGAAATCCGCAGGGCACCAAAGCAAAAGGGGGCGACCAACAACATCACGCCGTCATTGAACTGGACACACATGTGCATAAACATTTATGCACACATGTAAAAGTACATGTACAAGTATATGCAAGTACATGTACAATGCAAATAACATGTAGTTTGATTTTTAATGCTGCATAACAAATTAATTTTTTATAATCGAAATTAGGGGTGGGTGGGTGGGTCAAAAAACTTTGGAAAAAAAATCGAAATTTTAAAACATTGAAAATTTTGAATGGCCCCTAAGAGTGAAAGAAGTGCGATATTCCACAGTATAATAAGTATGGATCCATTATAGATGGATTTCACGTTAGTTTAGCGTCAATTTGTGTTTTAACGGATCATTGTGAATTTACTTTTAGAATGGAAAAGAAACACTGAAATAAAATATTTCACAAAAATAATCGTCAGAAGTTTGGTTTAACAGTAATTATGAGCCAAAATTAATTTAAGGTGGGACCCATCATTATATATTTCGGGATATATTTACTGTAAAAGTATGCTTCTCGCGATTATTTTGTTAAATGTGGAATTTTAAAAGCATTTGTTTTTATTTCCTCAAGTGAAATATAAATGTTTTGACGAAAAAGAAAACTACCGGTATAATACTGAAAAATACGGGCGATACATATTTCATTTGAATGTCAATTTTGGGAACAGCGCTCATGTCACAAGCGTTATATACACTTATATTGATTAAATAATTGTAGAACAATTTAAAGATTATATTAGGTAAATTAACAAAACAATAGGGACATTGTTTGTGGTATTTATGTAGTTCATATAATTCCATTATTCAATCAATTCAATCAATTAGATTCACTTTTGTCAAGCGGGAAATCACCCAGGCACTCTCATGGTGTGTTTGTTTCGCACAGATCCGGATCTCGATCACCAGACAGTCCATACGGTTTAGACAGTTTACTGATCCGGATCCTGTATTTGCCGATCCTGCTCGTGCAGTGCATACGTGCTAGATCCAAGATGGGGCAAACGAAAATAACAAGACGAAAATTATTACAGAATTCATTAAATCATCAACACTTTTGAAACAAATTTATTTGAAGGCCAAAATAAATTATCATTGCTATCAAATGATATCTAAAACAGTTTGTCAAAACATATATCTAAATTTAGCGGATGGATTCTGCCACAGCACAGTTCAGCCACAGTCTGGTACACAGCTGTATACAACAAGCATTATCTAGCGGCTGAGCTACGACATGGATTCGATCCCACAAAAAATTCCGTTTGTTTTTGGACTGCGCAATATCACACGATCCTGATCCGCGACCAGGAGTGAAACAAACACACCCTAAATTAGGGATGTTAGACACAAAATTCAAATTCCTTGTTTCTGTACAAAACTCATATTGATTAAAAGGACAAAAATATCAAACTTAATAAAAAAAATAAAAAATTGATGAAACGGTTCAAAAGTTACAGAATTTTAAGTAATTAATATTTGGGGTCCTTCCTGAAAAAAATGTAATGGAACTTTATTGTATAAGCGTGGCACCGTGAGTGAAAACGTGAGTCTAAACTGATTCTTGTGTACTTTGTGTCTATTTTAATATGTTATATCTCCAAATCCATTCATATTAATACAACACTGAAATTTTAAAGGCTGAATATCTGTCACAAACGTTTGCTTTTTCTCTTGTAAGAGTTTACATAAAATATTATTCTTCGGTGATTTTTGTTGCTGATATTCTTATTTCACGAGCCCGTCACAGTTGAAGTAAGTTCAATAAGCGGAACAACCAAAAGGCCAAGAAGGGTGACCCTTCCAATCACTGAGTGTGTTACGGATCACGTGATGCATTTCTTGCTGTTCCGCGTAAAACTTACTCCCTGTACACATTTTTTTAAATCACAAAACATTCCTATTTAAACACATTATTTCTCACTTTATTATTCAATAAATTCTGATATTTAAGTAAATAATATTTATTTGGAACTTCAAAATCTGTCACAAGATTCGAAATTTCTTCGGGAGACCACATATCCCTGGCTTAATATCGGCCACGCACCAGCAAAATAAAAACGGGGCCCAACAAAAATGCGTCAATCAAAAGGTGATCCCGATTAATTATGGTGAAAATTTACTAAAGACATTTAATAAGTATTCGTTTATCACGATCAGTTCGAAAAATTGAGAAAACTTGAAATATTAGGCCTTGATTGAGAGCATAATTTCAACCGATCCGTACACCCGAAAATGTGGCTTGTTTCGGTAATCGTCGGAGCTGTGTTCAGATGTATTTGGTATGAATAGGACTTCCAAATATGGGCAATGTAGGAGTCCAGGATCACCTTCGGTTTGGTGCCATGAGCTGCGCGGCAAGTGTTACAAATTGAACCATTTAAAAGCAGTACGAGTAGCACTTTCCCTGTTTTTTTTCTTCATGTTTGTGCACTCGTACTAGTTTGTGTGTGTGTGTGTGTGAACGTGTACATGACTCGTTGTGGGGTCCAAAACACAATGGAACAATTGGACCCCACAAGGTAACTATAGAAAATCTTGTACCCCACAGGAGAATTATAAGGAAAAGGGATAATAGAACGAACAAAGGAATACCCCACAAATCAATGTGTGTGAGGGTGTGTGTGTGTGTGTGTGTGTGGCGGGGGGGTGGGGGGGGGGGTTGTAATGCAAACTGTCCGAGGACATATAAGAAAAGGAATAATAGATTCTGGGAAGGCGGTCCTTTGTTATTCGTTCCTGTGACATGCCTAGTACCTAAAGGTCATATATATATATTCAAACGTTGTATATTATTACAATGACTTGTGTTTATATAGTTACATCTGTCTTGTTGAGAAAGTGTTTGCCGTCATGCTTATTACTGCTCCACGCATTGACAGCTAATTTCCACTTAACGCCTTATAAATCTGAAATTAATTATATAAATTGCCATATTACTCGCTGATGGCAAGACTTTCAAAGGATGTAGTAAGCTGCATCGGATGTTTGGCTTGCGTGCCGTATTCATGTCATGCATGGCGCTGCTGATCCGTTAAGCATTAGAAAAAAAGCACGCCCACCAGCCGTTTTATCTAGCAATAGTAAACTATGTGAATCAGGTGATGGTCTACGGGGGAGGGGGTGGGTTCTATAGCCCCATCTCCTTAATGTTTTTCTAGCCCCAAAATGATTTGCCTTTTAATAGATAATAGATAATTTAATAGAAAAACTAAAAGATTTGCACATTCGGCAAAAACAGAAACTATAGTAAATTTCCCAATATAAAGTTGTACTTGAGGAGACGACAATCCACGTTAGAATGAGAACAAAACAACTTGTATTCTGTGCCTTGTCACTATTTTCTCATAAACGACACAACATAGTAAGTTTAAACTCTCAGTTGGATTCTGTAACTCACTAAAATTCTATGAAGTAAACAATTGTAATATGGCACAATAATTGACTGGATCTATGTAGATATATCTAAAAATCATCAAATCCTTCATCGGTTCCGTTATTATGGACTAAAACAATTAAAATGAAAAAAGCCCAATAATTCCCTAACGAAATGATGTGCAGACTTGTAACTTGGTACAAAATTTATTATGATAGGTAGATGTACCTGAAATACATTTTTTTAAATCCATCCGTTCCGGTTTAATGGGCTAAAACAATGGAAATGTAAAAACCACAATAACATCCAAATGGAATGGCGTATAAGAGACTTGTAATTTTGCACAACATAGTCCCGATATGAAGATATATCTAAAAAAAAATTCATAAAATCCATACAAACTTAATCAGTTCCACTAAGACAGTGGAAATTTAAAAGCGCTATCAACTCCCAAATGGAATAATACATAATTGTAATTTGGCACAATTATTGATTGGATTTACTAGCACACATAAAGAAGCTCAGTGGTCCAGAGTGGTGAATGCGTCTGACTGCTAATCAAGATTCGCCGTGTACATGACCCCACAAATTTTATTGCTCTTCTTTATTTTCTTCTTTATCCGTTCATGGACAAGTAATCAATTCCCAAAAAATCCTGAAATTTCTACATAAACGCTTTTAAAATGTTTTACTTTCCAACTTTTTACCAAAACCAAACCCAAACACTTACGTTTGTAACTCAACAAACGTTCTTCTCGTTTATATTGATTCATTAATAGAGACGAAGAGGCATTTACCTTATGCATTATGTATTAATAGTTCTTTACCAATCAGTAAAGAAATATAAAGAAAAACATAAGTCCACAGAACGGACTGATAAAGGCCATCAGGGAGTCCGCTACTGCACTCGCATGCGTGGTCTTTCTTCAATTTTAAGTTTTCCCGCCCATTAGTACATTCAGGAAGAGACCTACCATTGTATCTAATCCACATGCATGTATTCCTTATAGTTTTGGAGATAGAGCATGCATTCAAATGACGAGTGCTCTAACTGGCTATTTTTGTAATTTGGCAAAGAGACCAATACCGCATTGGTCACTATGCCAACTTAATTCGGGATTGGTCACTATGGCAAATTAGGGACGATATATAAGGCAACGTAAGTATGGATAAATTTATAGTTCATAACTTCATAACAACAACAAATATGGAATGTTTGGAGATATTCTATTTTAGCAAGTTACAAGTTATTCCAGCTATGCATAGAATGTCATAGAGACTTAATACAAAATCACTGTCTGCAAAGTTTCCTTAATTATAAATTGCTGCATTGTCATCTCCTACATTGTCATCAAGAATGTTTCAATCTTAAGGATTTGTTGCGTTGCTCATAAAGGAAATGTAGTTACTCCATTCGAAACTCATGGATGACACCACGAGACGAAGACTGAGCCGGCTGTGCCTTCTCAATCCAGTGACTGAATTAAAGCTATGAAAGTGGGCACAAATGGCAGTTTGCTCAAGAAAATATAAATTCTTAGGATTTCAGGATGGACCTTCCCACTGAAGCCCCGACCCCTCCCTCAAGACTCTTGCCTACGGGGATACGCATCGGTGCATTTATCGGCACGAACTCCGGATGTGGGTGAAATGGGAAACAATATAATACACGTGTTACAGTTCCACCAATTACAAATGACTTGGGACGTCAGCCTAGTATTACAGCAATGATTTGATTGGTTACAGTACTCTATATATATCAACGTCGATTGTTAATTCCATCATAACCATCATCATATCAGGGGAAGTTCGCACGGACAATGAACTAGACGTGATTTGTATGTGGGACAACATCAACTAAACTGGACAGGCGGACACAGATTAAACATCTTACATCTTACATCTGGGTGATTTTTGAAGCAGAATATCAAGGCGAGGACTTCAAACTGGGTATGTTCTTTTTTGGTATTTTTGACCCACCCAGGGCAGAAAGGAGTATGAAGCCCCAACGATAAACTTTTGCAAAATATTAGGTTAGAGAAATTTTGAAGATGACTGTTTGTTTGGGAGTTTCTGATTTTTCAGAAAGATTTAAACTTTTAAACTCATTTTCCCCCAAAAATTTTTCGATTTTGGACATAACCAATTCTGGTTTTAAGCCCTCGAAGGTAAGAGGGCAATTATTACTATTTACAAGGCATTAAATTTGGATAATTGTCATAGAAATTGTGGACATAAATTTTAGATCATTACTTTTGGGGCTTACGCCATTAGCAATTACACAAAAAGCCAAAAGTAATTGAGCGAGTTGTTTAAAAACTTGGTTTTAAGATGGAAATGGCAGAAACATCTTCCATCTTCAATCAATAATATAACAAATTAATACAAATGTAAAACTAGTAAAAATGTATGTACACAAATTTCAAATGAATCATCAGCTGACGATGAATTTCCACGTGAGTAAAAATACAACAATCTGAATGCATTTTCACTATTTTCTCGTGAAAGACACAACGAAATAACCTGAAATTTTCACAAACAGGTGTCTCTTGATTTGGTTTGAATTTGTTTACATTTTTATATTGATTCATTTAAAGACTTTATAATTATATTTCTTGTCTATATTTTTGTTTTATTTCGAAAAATGATACGACAGTTAGATGCAAAAAATTAATATATTGATATTCTAAAAGACCGTCCAAAACTGTCTACAAATAAAAAATTAGTGGTCCTAATTTAGTATAGTGTCAATGACGCAACTACTGAATTATTCATAAACCTCCAGCAAAATGAATAATTTATGTACGCACATTTATTTAAACCAATCATCGTAAGGAAAATGTTGGGCTTGTCTATGTTTAAATAAGTGATACCGGTACCATAACAAATTAGTTACCTAATGCATGTATTAACATTTCTCTACCAAATCGGTAAAGAAAAAACATTACGGCCCCCAGCGGTGGTGCCACTCGCGTGCGTGGTCTTTTTTTCGTGCGTTGTGGGCCTTGACTAAAGGCTACATATAGTATTAAAACAATACCCATAGACATAACATCATTAAAGTTTATTTTTGCCTGAACTTGAGACTAAAATGAGACGTACTCCCCAAAATAATAATAAATAATACTCCCCAAAATTAAAAGGTTTGGCACAATACGAACTCGTCGTGTGATGGTAGATCGATATAATTATTATTAGGTGCACATTTCTTTGTATTTCGCGTCAATTGGAGAAATTTGATTTTTGTCGCTGTTTTCTATACCACCCTTTAAAAAATGTCAATTTAAAGATTAAAGATGTTATTTTTTCAGATTTCTAACAGTGAAAGAACACATACCCGTATTTTTTTAAAAGAGAAACACATATGTTTGGAGTTTAAAATTCAGCAAGCTTTAAACAAGCCAGTTATCAAGGATTGTAGTTTGTTTCATATGGAAAATGTTACTTTTGATTTATCATGATGTGGTTCGTTGTCACAAAATACAATTCGAGAGTTGCGGAGTCGCATATTGTACCTCATGTCTGCATATAAATCCACCATACACCAACCATGATTGGCTAAATTGATCCAGACATTTTGTACTTGAGTCCAAATGTAATAGGTCTATCCACTAATAATTGATTGCACACAGGGCCGTATAGCGAGCGGGTGGGGGTGGGGTGTGACACCCCAATAATTTTTCTCAGTCGGCATTTAGAGACTCAGTCGGCAAATGAAGCATCAAAGGTACTAGAACAAGGGTTGGTCCAGAAGAAATTTTCAGTCGGCAGACCTAGAGCTATGGGCTTGCCAACTGCAAGTGTATAGTGTTTCTATAAAGCACTGAAGATTTGCCAAGTTGTTAGTTATGAGTTGTTTTTACTTCGTAATACATTGTATTTTTAATCACAGAAAGAGCTGCTGTTTCGGGTGGAAGTCCCCCCTTTTTTAGAGGTCGTCCATTTGGAGGAAACTAAAGTAAAATTATTTTTTCATATTAGTTTTGTGTGGGTAAATGTACCCCGAAAAATGTTTGCCCTCCCCCCACTCTGAAAATCCTGGCTGCGTCACTGATGTCAGTCAGCAAATTGGCTTCCACCCATAAAGAAAATGCCTTCGCTACGCCCGTGATTGCACATCAGACATCTATGAAAATTACAATAATTCACCGAAATGTAAGTTTTATTCAAAATGCTAACATAATGACGTTTTATCACCGGTGTTTGGTGCTTTTTATTATGCGTTAAACTCAAAGAGAACGTACAACATCATTTCAGTTTTAATATGTATGCATTTCAGATATAAGTTCATCTCTTAAACAGTTTTTGACATCAACGGGAAAGGTGGAACGAGAAACCATGGGGTACCTGGGTTTCATCATTGTAGCTCTTATGACGCAGGGATTCGGTGTCGTCATGGCACAATCAGGTAAGTTATGAGTAAACTACGCGTAATCGCTCAGGTGTACATGTTTGTCCTTTTTTTTTTAAATTTCGTGGTAGGAAAAAAATGTTTATAGTACACCCAACCTGCTATTTTTGCCCAGCTGTTATAACTTTTATGATCAAAATCACGAGGATTCGGTAGAAATTACGATGGAGAGTTATAATAATAAAAATGAATTTCACTTCAATTTAGGAAATAGTACTCTTTCCTAAATTTGAACTTAAAAATATTTCCCTTTTTTCTAAAATGTTACATCTCACAAAAATACCTAAAATAATTTTACAACCGATTTTATGTCTTAAGATGTGGTAAGCCATGAACTAGGGTACAATTCATCCTTTGGTACAATCAGAGGTTCATCCTTTGGCACAATCCATTATTCGGCCCTCTCGGTAATTCGCGATCCCGAGGCCAGTGTTTTTCCCATGACACTCTGGCAGGGGTCACAGAGAGCGCTCTTTGCTTTTACTTCAACTTGAAACTAACTCGTGAACTACGCTAAATACCGGCCTCTCAGTTTGGCAGCAGAAGTATCGTCCATGTACGTAATTTGCCGCACTCGTGAAATGACGCACTTATCTTTGGCTTAGCATTTCTCAGAAAATTTACAAAACTATGGCGTATTACTGGTTGCATAAACTTCTCTTAGTAGTGCTTGTTACAAAAATAAAAATCATAGTGAAATTGTATGATTTACTGGAAAGTTAGTGCTTGTGAAAGTGGAAAAAGTTGTTTAACCACTGATTTTACTAGATACAAATAGGCTATATAGTAAGGGATTGACATGACCTCAATTTTTTCACAAGCATCTGTGATTTTATTGTTCTATGCCGTCAACGAGCTATTGTCCGTGGAAACCAAAAGATATGAATGCTTTGCATTTGCAATGATCTTTTAAAGAAATACTGATCCTCAAAATGGACACATTCCTTATAGAAGAAGTGAACGAAGACTACTTAATTCGTTGGTGTTTATTATTGAGAAAATGAAACATTAATATCATGGTTATGAGCAGAAATATTTTATTTGACACATTTTAAATAAAATGGTATAATTTGGAGAAACTCTCAAAACTTTTAATCAATATTCTTGAAAGACCAATAAAATGGAAGGTGGCTAAATTTTTGGCAAAAAGTACTTTAAAAAATCTAAAACAATATTTTTATTTTCAAGATTAAAAACAATTTTACAATCATCTAGAATAAGATGAAACCTGATTCAACTGTTTTTCTTCTTGGGTACATTTTCTGTGCCCCCATCAACTTTAACAGTTTGGGGGTGAGTCAACCAACATCAATTTTTTGATGACCACAATTCTGTGCGTCTCAAACAACGGCGCTCAAGACATCCACGCGTATGATCATGCATTGAAATCCAGCACTTTACAAGAGAATCCTTCACTGAAACAAACTGAAACAACAAACTGCTAATTTCATTTGTAAGTTACTCAGTTGATGATATATCCTTAGGTGCGTCATTTAGGGTAAATTGTGGATACAGGTACGTTATACAAACAATCTGAAAATTCACAGGTCAGGGTTGGCCCGAAGAAATGGTCATCGAAGTATGAGTGCAGATAGTCAATATTTTAAATTGTCTTTCATTTTTATTTTTACGAGGTTCTTTCTTCTTAATCTTATTCTTGTCGATCCATGATACGCAGATCAGCAGTGTCCTGATGTCTGCAGTTGTTGGATTTTGCCGGATCGTTATTACCGTGTCTATTGCATGAATGGTTGGAACCAGTCCACCATCGCTGGCATCATGAACAGAACAAATTTTCTGTAAGTACAGGGCTAGGGCCTAGGGGTCTGACTGAGCAGGAATAGAAATTACACTTTAATTAATATACAAGATTGACTGCTAAAGTGCTAGGGCTACGAGTGGTACAGTAAAACTAGCCTTATATTTTCCGGAGGCGAAGCCGAGGGAAAATAGAAGGCTCCAGGGATCACTGAGGGAGACTAGTTTTACTGTACCACGAGTGAAACAGTCAATATTTGTTTTATAACACCTCATACATAGATTCTGCACAATTTATTAAGAGACCTGTACCCGCTACAATCAGGGACGGATTAACCCCCACTAGGGCCCCTGGGCCGATCATTTTTCAAGGCCCCCCTTGGCGCAGTGCGTGGACCCCGAAATTTTTCGGGTTTTTTTCGTATTTTATTTGGTTTTATATCATCTTTTTGACCTAAATTTAACACAATCAACGGCCAGTGACGGGCCGGCGGGCCGCCCGTCAGAACACAATATAATAGGCATATAGGTCCTATATAACATTTGCGGCAGCAGTTGGCAGCACAGCGCAGTGCGTGCGAAGCCGGGCCTGCCCCCCCACCCTCCCGACGCGCACTACCCACAACGGGTGGACACACAAGGGCCTGTGAGAGACAAAGCTGGGCTTTGTACGGTGTAGCAGTGGTCCTCAAAGGACCCACTTTAAGGGGTCCCCAGCAGGGACCTCCAGCCTGGGGGGGGGGGGGGCCTGAAGGCCGGGCCCCAGGAGCCCTTGTCAGGGCCTCAAACCCAGTACCGCGCCGCGCGGTCCAGTTTCCCCGAAGGGCCCCTGAGAGCCAAGGGCCCCTGGGCCCCGGCCCCACCGGCCCAATGGCTAATCTGGCCCTGGCTACAATAATTCAAACCAATACATGACTTTCATTAACTTGACAACACTCCGAAATTAATTGAACTTCTGCAACACTTCTGTAACACGTATTTATTCATGTTGTAACAACAGCATTGACGCATTTAGACCAATTTCATGGGCTAGTTCATTGGTTGCCATGGGCTAGTTCATTGGTTGCCACGGGCTAGTCTTTCCTTGTTTGCTTGTCATTACAGTAAAAATAGCAAACATCATGTGACACGCTCTCAAAAAAAAAAAAAAAAACCAACCACAAGACAGAATCTATGTATGAGATGTTATAATCTAAAATATACAACAACAAAATATAGTAATAAGATTGTCATAATTTGACAAAATGTATAACAAAGAGCATTTTTCCCTTTTGTGACAATTGTTATCTGCAGTACGTTATCAGGAGGAAATATCAACGTTCTGCCAAGTGGTCTTTTTAAAGACTTTTCGTTCTTACGAGGATTGTAAGTGTTAATGTTTGTTCTTCTTTAAATTTAAGATCTACAGGGACGTATTATCATTTATTCAACCAAATTGAAATTACTCAATCTAATCAACAGTGAAACACAATTGTAACTCTTTACTGTTGTGCAAACTGCCATTACATCCTAACTATGTGTATGCATAGCTGTAAGTAGACACAATCGGCGACTCCGAGCTAGTAGTGGTCACGTGATGTATAGTGGGTACAAAAAACAACAAACCAGCAGTGCGCTGTGTATAAACATAGGGAGCTCCATGGAGGGTTTTAAAACAACGACCCATTGATAGCTGAATGGCAAGGGAAGGCAAACTGAATGTTCAAAATCATGTTATATTCATTCTAGAATCTCTGCAATTTAGGCTCTGGAATTCACGTAATGCTTTGTGACTTTGTCAAAGTTGTAGGAGACTGGCGTACTACTCTACTGTATTCACTAACGGTTCCAGATAGCTGCAAATTTAAAAATCTGTTTAATTCACATCGCTTCAGATAGAACATTGATACTTTACTGAGGTGAGGAATAACTAATGAACTATCTAATGTGTAATTTTCATCCACTAAACTGCGCTCGTTGTGAAGATATCGATCATTTAGTGACGCAAACTCGGTTGAACACTAAGTCGAAAACGTTAAAATACGAAGGTCCCCAAAAAGTGACAATGACGTTCTTTGCTGCCGACTGGAAAATGTAGTTACGTTTTTCAACATTGAATTTTTCTAAAGTTGTGAAAATTTCATTTAAAAAAAAAAAACAATGTTCGTTTGTTTAGTGAGAGTAACTGCAAATGGTTTGTTGAACATTTGTATAAAGTCCAAAAGAATTTCTGGTCATAGGTTGGCTTCAAAATCTGTGTGGTGACTAAGCTTGTGCGATAACACAATAATATCGAATATCGCGATACCTTTTTTAGACTACGATATCGAGAACCTTCTTAAGTTATCGAGATATCAGCAAATCGCGATTAAAAATATATATCGCCATAAAAAAGCGCCATGGTGAGTCAAGTCAGAAATTTCATGGAAACAAAATTATGAGTCTTTTCAGCTTTGGTGAGGAACAAAAGCGAACTACTTCAGAAGTACATACACACTCTGCAAACGAATTTGCGATTTATTGTGACGCTTGTAGAGGGGTACATACCTGGTTATCAGCTCTATCGTGCATGAATGAAACAAAAAATTGCAATACTATCGAAAATCGCGATATATGTTTGCCGATATATCGTGGATGAAAAAAAAACGATATCGCCCAAGCTTAGTGGTGGCACGCTTTTATTTATTTATTTATTCTTTTTAGTAAAGTGGGATTTTTTGCCAACCAGTGAAATACGTGATACATGTCTACGCGGTTAATGAAACCAGACCAAATTTCCATACACAAAGTATAGTGGCTAATAGAGGCTGCACAAATCAGGCAAACGTTCATACCCCTATTTAAAACACAGCGGCAGAATTCCAGCGATCCAGGGATTTTGGTTGCAATTGGACATCATTTCATAGCAAAAAAAAAGAAATCTAAAAATGCCGACGCGCGGGTCTGAGGCGACGCGCGCAGAGACCAAAAACCTAAGATCAAATTATGTCGAAAAATGATGTTCGACAAAAATGCAGGTCTTAAAGATAGGGTATACATTGTAGCATTGTTAACCCTTTCGATCCCACGGGCTCTAAAAAGAGCCTTTGTTGTGATACGCTTCGATCCCGTGGGCTCTAAAAGGTGCCGGGAATCGTCATGCCCTTGACGCCCAAGGCTACTTAAATTAATGCACCACCTGAAAATGCTTGAGCGTTTTTTTTTTTTGGCGCCCTCTATTGACAGGAATGAAGTGTTTAAAAGTTCATAAAAGAAAAAAGCGTGTCACTTTGCGGTTTTTCCTGCTAGCGTCCACTCGCTTTCCACAACGGTCAGTTTTTTAGTTGCAATCATGATGGAAACGGACATATAAATGATGGCATTTTGGCTGAGATTTTGGCAGACAGTGGCTCAGAATCGGATGAGGAAGTAACGGATGACGACAGCACATTAGAACTTCCAGCGGCATTTCAAGAGGTAGGCCCAAAATCACAGTAAAAAAGTGAATAACTAACAGTTAACGTTACTCTTCCCAGCCCAATGCAAACTAATGTAATTCAACGATATTTCCTATAGCGTAAATATTGGATGCATTTTTTTATATGCTCAAGGGGGTTACAACTGTTGGAGTTGAGGAATGTAAATTTAGAAAATGGATCCCTTGAATAGGAGTGACCAAATCCCCACCCCCTGGACTGGGGCAAAAAAGTCAGGCACAAAGTGCTCAAGTGAAAATGTACAATTTGTAGTAGTTTGTTGGGGTTATTTGTATTCATTGAAACAGCAAGTTGATGTATAGATACAGCATAGAAATTTTAACATCCACCCATAGCCGGTCGTGCTATTTAGCGTCAACAAGCTGAAAATGCACTCTTAGTCTCAAGCTTCTAAAAGAATAGCATCGTATTCGAAAGGCCCTCATAAGTCGTATTATGCAAGAAGTTGGGGGAATTCACATTCACAATCCCACATTAAAACGAAAATGTATCGGCAACGAGTTTTGGAGAGTGGATGGAGGCCGCCATATTTCTTTTCTCGGCACAATATTCATTTTGCACATGACCCCCTGTGGCCTGTGCACATGCAGCAAAGTAGCATTGAGATACTGTATTTACAAATGTAGGACCGAGACTAATCCTCCTTTGCCTTAATTGTTTTCTGTTGCAGCCTACCTACCAAGGTGACAGCCGGCCGAGATCAAGGAGGACGACAGGAAAGTTAGATTTCCGATCCGGTTGGGAACGACGAGACCATTACGAGTGTGGGACTGTGCAGTTCACTGAAAATCCTGGCCCCACTGGCGACTTTGCCACACTGTTGGCAGTGGAGATCTTCAAGCTGTATTTTTGTCAACTCGTGTGGGATATGCTCGTCAACGAGACTAATCGCTATGCGCAGTAAACAATAGACTCAAATCCTGATTTGCCTCCAACCCCCTCCCCCCCCCCCCAATTCAATGTTGGGAAAGGTCGGACGAGCCGCAGATTACAGTCCAAACCAACATTGAATTGGGGGGGGGTGGGGGTGTTAGCATGGATTGTGATGTATATGTACACTGAATACAAGTAAATGGTTCATTTCCAAGAGGAAAACAAACAAAAAATCCCCAAAAATCTCATCCAAGTTGTTGTTTTTCACATGGAAAAGAAATCTTATACATGTACCGTATTTGCATGTATTTATTACAAATTCTCTGAAATATCACCTATTTGTATTACTTTTCTTAAGTGTAAATACTGATCTAATTATTTCATTGTTTTACTTTTACACTTAAAAAATGATGCACAATTTTATTTTCCTCCCTTTGTATACTCATTTTTACCATCAGTTTTACATACAAATATATCTGAGCCATTTGGTATGTACAATACACATGTAAAAAAAAGTGTCTATTACTGCAGAGTGAGGGCGCACTTCAAACGAAATTGTGAAAAACCCACTGGTGCTGAAGTGACACTGGGCTCCTAATTGCTGTGGTAAAGAAGGGTACTCTCTTACATAAGTGGCTGGTAATGAAAGGGTTAACCTAAAACAAAACTTATATTTTAAAGTTTTCAGTTTTCCAAAATATTTACTCTGTGTAAGTTGATAATGGTTTAAAACATTCACTGAATATTGTATTACTTTAGAAAAAAATATATTTCCCAATCGTTATAAACAAGTTCTTCATTGCAATCAAAATATATTTCATTATTTTGTCGTTAAAAATATATAGTCTGTGTTTTGTTTCCGCAATTTTAATGGAAATTTCAGGAAATTAGTTTTTTCATAAGAACATTGCTATTTTACTTGAAGAAGGGAAAACAAATGCAGCTACATCGTGAGAAGCACAGTTTTACAGTAAATATGACCAAAATGACCAAGTGGGTACTGTCATAAATTAATTTTGGCAAAAGCCTCACCCCCCCCCCCAATTTGGACATCATGTGGAGCCTAACAATTAAGTGAACTTTTGGTGAATGTTGTTTTTTGCTCAGTGCTATTTTTTATTGTTAAAAACTTTACAGCCCAAATGGGGGGGGGGGGAACACACACTCCCACTCCCACTGCTAAAATCCTGCACTTAATCTTTATATTTCCGCGACTGCGAATCCAGACACCGCAAGCAATGGTCCGGAGCGGAGAGTCTGGGGTTTTTTTGGCCAGAAAAGTTACAAAATCCAGAGCTGAAATGAGCCACTAGTTGTTTTCAATATCAGGGTAAGATCTACGGACAGACAGCTGGGACCTCCATGGGATCACCTCTATCCCCGGTCCTTGCTGATATTTTCATGGAAGGCATTTTCTCCTCCGACCTCCAACCTAGCCTGTGGCTCTGCTATGTGGATGATACCTTTGTAGTTTGGCCACATGGCAGAGACACACTTCAAGACTTCCTACAATACCTCAATGAGCAATGAGCAACATCCAAGCATCAAGTTCACGATGGAAGTAGAAAATGAAGGCAAGAAATCTTTCCTTGATGTTGGCATCTCCGGGAATCCAGATGGCTCCTTTCACCACAGTGTACGTGTACAGGAATCCAACTCATACGGATCGATACCTCAACCAGCGCTCCTTTCATCACCCAAGTGTCGAGTCATCAGTCAACCGCACTCTCATACAACGTGCCTACAACCTATTCAACCCGGACAGTCTACCCAAGGAACTACGGCACATCAAGACTACCCTCCAGCGCAACGGCTACAAACCCAGCATGATCAAGATATCGAAGCCTGTCCCAAACCCTGACTCTCCTCTACCCAAATCAAATCCCCTTTCTACCTGCCTCCCCTTCTTTGGTTCTACGTCACATAAACTCCAGCACATACTCCAACAAGCAGGCATAAAGGTTTACCACTCCGCCCCCCAACAAACTTCTCCACACCCATAAGGATAAACCGGATCCCAGCAACAGAGCGGGAGTATACCAGATCCTTTGTGAGTGTGGCAAAGTCTACATCGGGAAAACAGGACCGAATCTCACAACGAGGCTGAAGGAACATCGAGCACACAGCCGCTGAGGATATTTCGAGAAGTCAGCCATTGTGAAGCACTCCCACATCAAGGACCACCAAGTAGACTGGCAGGCAGCTCAACTCATCACACAATCAACACATGGCATCCCAGAGGCATTAGAGAGGCCATAACACTGTTCCCAAAGACGTCAGTTTCTACATCAGCGATACCTGGCGCCCCTACTACGGACTGAAGGATCTTCTATATTTCAAGTCAACAACCCACCCCAGACTGAGAGATCTCATACATCCTAAGTCTTCCATCTTCCCTCCCCCTGTGTTTGTCAGCAACTGATTCAGTTCAGTGAGCACACACTCTTCTCCCCCCACTCCAAGGATCCCAGTTCCACCATTTCCCGCCTGCACGCAACAACACACTAATCCTCCAGCATCCAGTCTTCACGCAAATCCTCCAGTAGTCTACTTAAGCAGCAGTATCTGCCAGACTCCGGCAGTATCTACTAGAGTCCGGCAGTATCTGCCAGAGTCCGGCATTCTCCTGTAACCTCCAGTTCTTTTCAGAACTAATTACAACTCAATTGAGAATTTCACATGGTGTCACCGCAAATAGTCTTATCTTATCCTTTCACCATGCAAATCTTACTGATAATATTAACGTCGGACGGCAAAACAACATTACAAGTAATAGGCCTACGTAGATCATGTTCGCCGATCGAAATATTTCACTTTTAATCTTTAACGATTCACACTCTAGTGTAAAGTAGTGCACTACTTTGTTTTCCCGAAAAATAAATAGGCCTGACATGTCCCATACTTGTCACTGAACCATTTTTTATATCGATGCACTCCAGTGTTGTCTATCAAAATTCTGTTTTGATTCTAGTTACTATATATTGCTGGTAGAATAATTTCTGTATGTATTTGACCGATCACTTAGATTAAACCAAGTATGCTTTCAGTATGCTTTTCATTAATAAATTTGAGCAATAAATTCACTGATTGTGGCAAGCGACCAGCCAGCTTAATAAACAAAGTGAGGCTTAATTCATTTTACGTTTAGTACGGTTTGATATGTATTCCAGCTGGATTGTTGTGCCAAAATGGATTTTATTGGCTTACTTTATTAATTTTGGGGTGCTGATTCCAAAAGAGTTTGGTACCATTTTTTTTCAAGCACGTCTTCAGCCGCCATTTTGAATTTCAAAATGGCGGCCATTTGTTACTTAATTTCTGGTATAAAATGGCAGTATCATCCCAGTATGAATGCCTAAAACCATTTGTTAATATTTTTAAAATCAATTTTCATGAACAGGAGTCTCATCATACTGTAGAACGACCATTTGAAATACTACACTGTTAAAAAAGTTGCGTAAATAATTAACCAACACTGTTTACTATGGCGTTATTGGTCTACCTTGCCCATTTTTTGTACACGGGTACTCACCTGTTACCTGGTTCATTTTTGGTACACGGGTACTCACCTTACGAACTCTAAACCTACCCCTAAATCTAACCCTAACCCTAACCTAACGCCTAATCCTAACCCTAACCCTAACCCTGACGTAACTCTACGTACATAGCAAATCTAACCACCCCCCCGATCACAATCAAAAATATCCCAGAATCCATAAACAGAAGATTGTCAGATACATCATCAGACGAAGATACATTCAACGAAGCGACACCACCATATCAAGAAGCGTTACACAAGAGTGGTTATACATACAACCTCAAGTACACGCCCACGCCGCATAAAGTGAATCGCAACCGCAATCGTAATGTAATATGGTTTAACCCCCCCCATACAACAGAAACGTCAAGAATAACATAGGAAGAGAATTTATTAACCTGATCGACAAATGTTTTCCGACCGGCCACAAGCTGAAGAAAATATTTAACAGAAACACATTAAAACTAAGCTACAGCTGCATGCCTAACGTCAAACAAATCATAGACGGACATAACAAAGCCATCCTAAAGAAAACCACACAACCGGAACATGACAACATCACAAAAACGTGTAACTGCAGGAAGAAGAACGAATGTCCACTAGAGGGAGATTGCCTGACTAAAGAGATTGTCTACCAAACTACGATCACCACGAAAGACACAACCGAGACTTATGTAGGACTGACAGCAACTGAATTTAAGACTAGATGGAGGAATCACAAGACGTCATTCACACACGAAAAACGGAAGAACGATACAGAACTCAGCAAATACCTGTGGCAGTTAAGAGACAAACAAGAAGAATATTCAATTACGTGGAAAATCATCGCCAAGGCTAAACCCTACACTAACCTCACGAAGAGATGCAATTTATGCATTACCGAGAAACACTTAATTATTACCAAACCGCACATGGCAACCTTAAATAAGCGTAATGAACTTATATCAACATGCAGACACCAACGAAAACACATCCTGAAATATAATTAGATATGCACCACTAAACACACACACATACGTATACCTGTAAACCACACCTGATGCTTCAGTGTATATGGTGATTAACTGATGAGTGGGTCGACATCATGGCGGCCTACGAAACAAATTTGTATTATATGGGTCTTAAAGACCCATATGTTCTCACTCACCGAGTAGTTTGTCTATTTACTTATTTCGCTCTTTCAAAGTAGAGCACTATCTTGGTTCCACAGTGAACTATATCTGATATAGCCTATATATATATATATATATATATATATATATATATCTATATATATATATATATATCTATATATATATCTATATATATCTATATATAAACGGGTAGCGAGCAAAGAAAAACTGACTGATGCCGGACTCGAACCCGCGACCTCTCGAATACCGTACGAGCGCTCTACCAACTGAGCTTAGCAGCCCCTTGGTGGGCGGTCCACTTATGCCAATTATATATTGCTCTATGGGGCCAGACCATATCTGCCGAGTAGCCAGGGATCAAGCCCCGGTCAGATGCAAACAACCGGGTAACGGCAGCAGCGGGGATCACACAATTAATTAGTAACGGGACACAAGCCTTTTATGTGGTTGTACACAAAGTAGATTTATATGAAGAAACAGACCTGAAATATTATGAACGGGTAGCGAGCAAAGAAAAACTGGCTGATGTTTTATATATATATATATTAACCTGTTTTAACCTGTGCCCTTTTCAGGTATTTGTTTTAACCTGTGCTCTTTTCAGGTATTTGTTCTAACCGGCTCTTTTTTCAGGAATTTGCTTTAACCTGTCATATTTCCAGGTATTTGTTTTAACCTGTTCTTTTTCAGTTTTTTATCCTAACCTGTTCTATTCTCAAGTATTTACTTTAACCTGCTCTTTTTTTCAAGTATTTGCTTAAACCTATCCTTTTTTCAGGTATTTACTTTAACCTGCCCTTTATTTACACCCACACACCAACTCCTCAAATTTGTATGGTGTAAAACCCCCCTTTTTTGTTGTTGTATTCCTTTGTGTATTATCCTATCTTTACCCTAGCCTTACTACAAGCTGCCACCTCTACCTATTGTGTGGCTCAGTAATCCCTCCTTTACCCTAGCTTTTTTTTTCACAAGCTGCCACATCTACCTATTGTGTGGCTCTATAATCCCTCCTTTGTTCACCGCCTTTTTGGATCCCGCAAAGGATCATGGGATGGGATCCAAAAAGACGAGAAAAATAGTAACCAATTAAAGATAAGCATCAGTCTAGAAAAGCCAATAGGCGTATCAGAAGTGAACAAAGGAGGGATTATTGAGCCACACAATAGGTAGATGTGGCAGCTTGTGGTAAAGCTAGGGTAAAGAAGGGATTATAGAGCCAACTGTAAATTAAGTATTTTTTATGAACCTAAGTGTTGTATATCGTGATTCACTTGTAATTTAAAATTTATAAAAAGTACAGCAAACTTTTTATATTTTCCCCACTTTTATTTCTCGATGCACTTAACTGTTGTCTATTCAGATTCATTTCTGAAGTTAATTTTGTAAAGTTATAATTTTATCAATATTAGGTAGGAACATTTTCAACTTGTTTGATACCATGAAAATGTTTCACAAACGTTGGGGAAATGACCATTATTAACAGACTTAATTTTGTTTTAATGCTACTGAACCTCAGACATGATCGTTTGATACCAGATTGTTTGATATCATAACATCGTTTCACAAAGTATGCTTTCATTAAGTGAAATCTAAAAACGTTTTTAAATATTACCAAATTATTTATGTTTCAATATAATGTTTTTCACCATACTTCATTTTCCCATCTTAGATTTCTGAAGAACAACAATATCAGTCAACTTCCACCCCAAACTTTTGATGGTCTACACAATCTCATCGAATTGTAAGTTTTCATGATTAGAACGTAGTACCCACTGTTTTCGTGGTTAAATAGACTTGTCACAATCTGAATAATGTTCTGTTCGATTTTGGTGAACTGTAATTTGAGTATTTTTGATGAACCTAAGTGTTGTCTATCGTGATTCACTTGTAATTTAAAATTTCTAAAAAGTACAACTAACTTTTTACTTTTTCCATCTTTTATTTCTCGATGCACTTAACTGTTGTCTGTTGAGATTCATTTGTGAAGTTAATTTTATAAAATGATTGAACATTAGGCAGGAACATTTTCAACTTGTTTGATACCATGAAAACATTTCACAAACTATGTTTTCAGGAAAATCTAAGAATATTGTTGAAAATAACCATATTACCGGCCTTTAATGATTTTGTTTTTATGCAACTGTTTTCTCATCTCAGATCGCTGGAAAACAACAAAATCAGTAAAATTTCAAATGTAACATTTGATGGTCTACGAAGTCTTCAAATCTTGTAAGTATTCATGTGTTAAATTTCACTTACCCAGTATCAAGCAACCGATTTCTCTTGACTGAAATTACATCTCCTGGCAGCAAATTTCATGTGTGCCGATCGAAAAACACTTGTCAATGGGAGGCCTGTAGGACAACAAACTTTTTTTAAATTCCGATGCACTCAACTGTTGTCTATCGATATTTATTGTGATTTTATTTTCCAAAATAAGTGAACCTTGGACATGATACATGTTAAGACTGTCTAATACCATTGCAACATTTCAAAGAGTATACTTTGAGAACAATTTGATGAAGACATTGCTGATTTTGTTTTTAATAATGCTACTTTGTTTTCCCATCTTAAGGCCCTGTCACAAGAAACCGAATTGCAAGAACGTTCGTAAACCGTACTGATTTATGTGGAATCGGTATTGATAAGGAGTGATCGGTAAGTGGTCGTTTCTCTATCGTTACTGATAAGTTATTGACACTGGCTGTCTCGGGGTTATAAGGACAGCACGGAATTGCTGAAAAAAAGTTTTAAACATGTTCAAAAATTGCTACCGAACTGGAGCACGTTAACGGGTCGTTACTTGCACGCTATCAGCTCGGTATTGGATCTCTTTTGCCGTTTATAAGCCGTTACTGATACGGCAAGGTTTGATATCAGCGTACCAGTACCGGATCACGAACGATTGGATAGCGTTCTGATACAGAGCCGATACCGCACTTTACCTTACCTTCCCCGTTCGCTCCGTTCCTTACAACGTCGTAAACTTATAACTACCGTGTATCTACCGTCTATCACGCACTAATCACGACCGTTCTCCGAACAATCCGTGCATGACACACATGTAGTATAAATATGACCAAATTGTGATGATAAGCTCAGTTCAGATCCAGACCCCACCAGAATTCCAAGATGAACCCTGCAGAAGATGCCGCGAGAATTTTTGTCCACATATCCCTCATCTGCGACCACCAGCCCTTCAAATGAGTTCCAGTGTAGCCCAACTCCTGTCCCTTCTCCTCCCACCTGGCAGCTTTCATCTGGGTATTCTTATAATTGGACTTGAGATGGTTCCACAAAAACTCCTCGCCTTCGATCCACTCAATCAGCTTCGTCTCATCATTAGCCTTCACCTGGTAGCTGATTTTAGCCTTCCTCTTCTTGCTCTTGGACTGTGAAGCAGCTGGCTCAGCCTCATCCTCAACCTCCAACTCAGCTTCAGCCTGCACCTCCTCTTCTCTTGCTGGAGAACTGCTGCTGCTGCTAGTCCCCCGTGAATGGCAGGCTCATCATGGCCAGCACCCCTACCACGACCACGAGCAGCAATAACACGACCTCTACCACGAGCAGCAGCACGACCAGCACGACGACCACCACGGGAGGGAGGACATCGTGGACATCAGCTGTTATTACATCTGCAGCTTCAGGGGCAGGAGATTCACAACGACCACCAGCGCCACGACCACCGGCACCACGACTAGCAGCACCACGGTCACCAGCACCGCGTCCTCTTTTGCCCATCTTGAATGTGGAGAATGATTTAGTAGTGTTCTCGTAGTGTTCTCGTCGATATCCGGAACTGTAAAGATTTTAATTTGAACGGAGACGCTTATTTATACACTCGCTAGCCACCCGTTTCCGACGGTTGCCGGTCGGTATGCGTTTGGTATTGGTAAGGTGTTGGTAAGGTTTTGGTAAGTTATGTGCGGTGCGCAACAGTTTATAGAACGGTATTGATTCGTGTGTTCGGTCTTAGAACGGTCTTAGAACGGTAATGGTTAGGTTTAGCAACGGTGAATTCGTCAACAGTACTGTCTCGGCTCGGACAAAATTGCTAGATTCTGGATAAAATTGACCATTTTATGCTGTATACGGTACTGGTACGGAAACAGAACGGTACTGGGGCGGTATGAGAAAGTTTATGAATTGCATTTTATGTCCGTTCTCCACCGTACTAGAAAAATATTAATTTTTCAATAAGGTTTACGAACGTTCTTGCAATTCGGTTTCTTGTGACAGGGCCTTTAGATGGCTGGGAAACAATAAAATCAGTGAAATTACACCAGGAACATTTGATGGTCTACAAAGTCTTCAAAACTTGTAAGTATTCATGTCTTAAATTTCACTTACCCAGCATCAAACAACCAACTTCTGTTGACTGAAGTCATCAATGATCATAATGTTTATGCATTTCAGTACTCCTTAAACTATGAACACTTTTCTGTTAGATTTCGGTCAACTGTAATGTGAGTATTTTTGATGAACCCAAGTCTTGTCTATCATGATTCACTTGTAATTTTAAATTCCTAAAAAATACAGCAAATCTTATATATTTTCCCTCTTTTATTTTTCGATGCACTTGGAACTGTTGTCTATTGAGATTTATTTGTAAAGTTAATTTTATAAAATGATTGAACATTAGACAGGAACATTTTCAACTTGTTTGATACCATGAAAACATTTCACAAACTATATTTTCAGGAAAATCTAAGAACATTGTTGAAAATAACCATATTACCGGCCTTTAATGATTTTGTTTTAATGCTACTGTTTTCCCATCTAAGAGTGCTGCAAAACAACAAAATCAGTGAAATTACACCAGGAACATTTGATGGTCTACGAAGTCTTCAAACCTTGTAAGTATTCATGTGTTAAATTTCAACCACACAGCATTGAGCAACTGATTTCTGTTGACTGATGAAGTCGTCAATGATCATAATGTTTCTGCATTTCAATAATCCTTAGACTGGTCACAATCTGAACACTGTTCTGTTAGATTTTGGTCAACTGTAATTTGAGTATTTTTGATGCACCCAAATGTTGTCTATCGTGATTCACTTTTAAATTTCTATAAACAAAAATCAACCTACCTTTTTATGTTTTCCTTTTTTTATTTCTCGATGCACTTAACTGTTGTCTGTTCAGATTCATTTGTAAAGTTAATTTTATAAAATGATTGAATATTAGGCAGGAACATTTTCAACTTGTTTGATACCATGAAAACATTTCACAAACTATGTTTTCAGGAAAATCTAAGAATATTGTTGAAAATAACCATATTACCGGCCTTTAATGATTTTGTTTTAATGCTACTGTTTTCCCATCTAAGAGTGCTGCAAAACAACAAAATCAGTGAAATTACACCAGGAACATTTGATGGTCTACGAAGTCTTCAAACCTTGTAAGTATTCATGTGTTAAATTTCAATCACACAGCATTGAGCAACTGATTTCTGTTGACTGATGAAGTCGTCAATGATCATAATGTTTCTGCATTTCAATAATCCTTAGACTGGTCACAATCTGAACACTGTTCTGTTAGATTTTGGTCAACTGTAATTTGAGTATTTTTGATGCACCCAAATGTTGTCTATCGTGATTCACTTTTAAATTTCTATAAACAAAAATCAACCTACCTTTTTATGTTTTCCTTTTTTTATTTCTCGATGCACTTAACTGTTGTCTGTTCAGATTCATTTGTAAAGTTAATTTTATAAAATGATTGAATATTAGGCAGGAACATTTTCAACTTGTTTGATACCATGAAAACATTTCACAAACTATGTTTTCAGGAAAATCTAAGAATATTGTTGAAAATAACCATATTACCGGCCTTTAATGATTTTGTTTTTATGCAACTGTTTTCTCATCTCAGATCGCTGGAAAACAACAAAATCAGTAAAATTTCAAATGTAACATTTGATGGTCTACGAAGTCTTCAAATCTTGTAAGTATTCATGTGTTAAATTTCACTTACCCAGTATCAAGCAACCGATTTCTCTTGACTGAAATTACATCTCCTGGCAGCAAATTTCATGTGTGCCGATCGAAAAACACTTGTCAATGGGAGGCCTGTAGGACAACAAACTTTTTTTAAATTCCGATGCACTCAACTGTTGTCTATCGATATTTATTGTGATTTTATTTTCCAAAATAAGTGAACCTTGGACATGATACATGTTAAGACTGTCTAATACCATTGCAACATTTCAAAGAGTATACTTTGAGAAAAATTTGATGAAGACATTGCTGATTTTGTTTTTAATAATGCTACTTTGTTTTCCCATCTTAGATGGCTGGGAAACAATAAAATCAGTGAAATTACACCAGGAACATTTGATGGTCTACAAAGTCTTCAAAACTTGTAAGTATTCATGTCTTAAATTTCACTTACCCAGCATCAAACAACCAACTTCTGTTGACTGAAGTCATCAATGATCATAATGTTTATGCATTTCAGTACTCCTTAAACTATGAACACTTTTCTGTTAGATTTCGGTCAACTGTAATGTGAGTATTTTTGATGAACCCAAGTCTTGTCTATCATGATTCACTTGTAATTTTAAATTCCTAAAAAATACAGCAAATCTTATATATTTTCCCTCTTTTATTTTTCGATGCACTTGGAACTGTTGTCTATTGAGATTTATTTGTAAAGTTAATTTTATAAAATGATTGAACATTAGACAGGAACATTTTCAACTTGTTTGATACCATGAAAACATTTCCCATCTTAGATCGCTGTTCAACAACAACAACACTATTACACCAGGAACATTTGATGGTCTATTCATATGTTAAATTTCAATTATGGAGCATCCAGCAACGATTTTCTCTTGACTCCCGGCAACAAAATTTCAAAATTCATGTGTGCCAATTGAAAAACACTTGTCAATGGGAGGCCTGTAGAACAACAAACTTTTTATTAAAATTTAGATTCAAAGTTTCAAAGAGTATGCTTTGAGAAAAACCTCAGGACATTGGTGAAAATAACCAAATTAATGTGCTTTAATTATTTTTCTTTTTAATAATGCTACTTTTTGAAATTTTGATGCACTCAACTGTTGTCTTTTGATGTTTATTGTAATTTTATTTTTCCAAAATAAGTGAACCTTGGGCACGATACATGTTAAAATTTGTCTGATACCGTTACAATGTTTCAAAGAGTAAAGTTGAGGAAAACCTAAGATCATTGGTGAAAATAACAAAATTAATAGACTTTAATGATTTTGTTTTAACGCTACTTTGTTTTTCAAAGAGTAAAGTTGAGGAAAACCTAAGATCATTGGTGAAAATAACAAAATTAATAGACTTTAATGATTTTGTTTTAACGCTACTTTGTTTTCAAATTGAAGCTTGCTTTCCAACAACAAAATCAGTTAAATTGCACCTGTACAAATATCAGTTCATTGAACTAGGAACATTTGGTGCTCTATAAAAGCTGACTTACTTGTTAGTTTTCACGCCATGACATTTACTCACACAGCATGAAGCCACCGAATCTTCTTTACTGAATTTACGGTGGACATTGAAACAAATTCAAAACTAGTTTGTAGTTCATGTTTACCAGTTGAAAAATATGTCTGTATTTTCACTATTGTCTCGATATGACACAACGTAATCAGCAACATTTTCAAAAACTTTACCAACACTATAACACTCGTCAATGCAGGGTAGTATGCCACTGAACCTTTGTTTATGTCGATGCACTTTAGTGTTGTGTATTATTCAGTGAACCTCAGACATGATCATTTGTCAGATTGTTTGATACCATGACAGCGTTTCACAAAGTATGCTTTCATAAAGTGAAATCTGAAAACATTTTTAAATATTACCAAATTATTTATGTTTCAATACAATGTTTTTCACCATACTTCATTTTCCTATCTTAGATATCTGCAGGACAACAATATCATTATCAGTAAACTTGCACCCCAAACTTTTGATGGTTTACACAATCTCATCGAATTGTAAGTTTTCATGATTCAAATGCAGTACCCACTGTTTTCGTGGTTAGGCAGGTCACAATCTGAACACTGTTCTGTTAGAATATGGTGAACTGTAATTTGAGTATTTTTGATGAACCTAAGTGTTGTCTATCGTGATTCACTTATAATTTTAAATTTCTAAAAAGAAACATCTACCTTTTTATAATTTCCCCCTTTTATTTCTCGATGCATTTTACTGTTGTCTTTTGAGATTCATTTGTAAAGTTAATTTTATAAAATGATTGAACATTAGGCAGGAACATTTTCAACTTGTTTGATACCAAGAAAACATTTCACAAACTATGTTTTCAGGAAAATCTAAGAACATTGTTGAAAATGACCATATTACCGGCCGTTAATGAATTTGTTTTAATGCTGCTGTTTTCCCATTTAAGAGTGCTGGAAAACAACAAAATCAGTGAAATTACACCAGGAACATTTGATGGTCTAAGAAGTCTTCAAACCTTGTAAGTATTCGTGTCATACATTTTAATCACGGAGCATCGAGCAACCGATTTCTCTTGACTGAAGCTTCATCTCTGAGCAAAACAATTGATTGAGCGCGAATTTCATTTGTGCCAATTGAAAAACACTTGTAATGAAAGGCCTGAAGGACAACAAACTTTTTATTAACATTTAGATTCAAAGTTTCAAAGAGTATGCCTTGAGAAAAACCTCAGGACATTGGTGAAAATAACCAAATTAATGTGCTTTAATGATTTTTCTTTTTAATAATGCTACTTTGTTTTCCCATCTTAGATGGCTGGGAATGAACAATATCAGTGATATTACACCAGGAACATTTGATGGTCTACAAAGTCTTCAAACCTTGTAAGTATTTGTGTCATCAATTTCAATTATGCAGCATTTAGCAACCGATTTCTCTTGATTGAAGCTACATCTCTCGGCAAAAATTGATGGAGTGCAAAGTTCATGTGTGCCAATTGAAAAACACTTGTCAATGGGAGGACCGTAGAACAATAAACTTTTTTGAAATTTTGATGCACTCAACTGTTGTCTGTTCATGTTTATTGTAATTTTATTTTTCCAAAATAAGTGAACCTTGGGCACGATACATGTTAAGACTGTCTGATACCGTTACACTGTTTCAAAGAGTAAAGTTGAAGAAAACCTAAGAACATTGGTGAAAATAACAAAATTAATAGACTTTACTGATTTTGTTTTAACGCTACTTTGTTTTCAAATTAAACCTTGCTTTCCAACAACAAAATCAGTTAAATTGCACCTGTAAAAAAATATCAGTTGATTGAACCAGGAACATTAGTAATTTTCGTGCTCTACAAAAGCTCAATTACTTGTTAGTTTTCATGCCATGATATTTACTCACACAGCAGAAGCCACCAAATCTTCTTTACTGAATTTACGGTGGACATTGAAACAAATTCAAAACTAGTTTGTAGTTCATGTTTACCAGTTGAAAAATATGTCTGTATTTTCACTATTGTCTCGATATGACACAACGTAATCAGCAACATTTTCAAAAACTTTACCAACACTATAACATTCGTCAATGCAGGGTAGTATGCCACTGAACCTTTGTTGATGACGATGCACTTTAGTATTGTGTATTATTCAGCGAACCTCAGACATGGTCATTTGTCAGATTGTTTGATACCATGACAGCGTTTCACAAAGTATGCTTTCATGAAGTGAAATCTGAAAACATTTTTAAATATTACCAAATTATTTATGCTTCAATACAATGTTTTTTACCATACTTCATTTTCCTATCTTAGATATCTGCATAACAACAATATCAATAAACTTGCACCCCAAACTTTTGATGGTCTTCACAATCTCATCGAATTGTAAGTTTTCATGATTCAAACGCAGTACGCACTGTTTTCGTGATTAGGCAGATCACAATCTGAACACTGTTTTGTTAGATTTTGGTGAACTGTAATTTGAGTATTTTTGATGAACCTAAGTGTTGTCTATCGTGATTCACTTATAATTTTAAATTTCTAAAAAGAAACATCTACCCTTTTATATTTTCACTTTTTTATTTCTCGATGCATTTTACTGTTGTCTGTTGAGATTCATTTGTAAAGTTAATTTTATAAAATGATTGAACATTAGGCAGGAACATTTTCAACTTGTTTGATACCATGAAAACATTTCACAAACTATATTTTCAGGAAAATCTAAGAACATTGTTGAAAATAACCATATTACCTGCCTTTAATGATTTTGTTTTAATGCTACTGTTTTCCCATCTAAGAGTGCTGCAAAACAACAAAATCAGTGAAATTACACCAGGAACATTTGATGGTCTACGAAGTCTTCAAACCTTGTAAGTATTCATGTGTTAAATTTCAATCACACAGCATTGAGCAACTGATTTCTGTTGACTGATGAAGTCGTCAATGATCATAATGTTTCTGCATTTCAATAATCCTTAGACTGGTCACAATCTGAACACTGTTCTGTTAGATTTTGGTCAACTGTAATTTTGAGTATTTTTGATGCACCCAAATGTTGTCTATCGTGATTCACTTTTAAATTTCTAAAACAAAAATCAACCTACCTTTTTCTGTTTACCTTTTTTTATTTCTCGATGCACTTAACTGTTGTCTGTTGAGATTCATTTGCAAAGTTAATTTTATAAAATGATTGAATATTAGGCAGGAACATTTTCAACTTGTTTGATACCATGAAAACATTTCACAAACTATATTTTCAGGAAAATCTATAAGAACATTGTTGAAAATAACAATATTACCGGCCTTTAATGATTTTTTTTTAACGCTGCTGTTTTCCCATCTAAGAGTGCTGGAAAACAACAAAATCAGTGAAATTACGGCAGGAACATTTGATGGTCTAAGAAGTCTTCAAACCTTGTAAGTATTCGTGTCATACATTTTAATCACGCAGCATCGAGCAACCGATTTCTCTTGACTGAAGCTTCATCTCTGAGCAAAACAGTTGATTGAGCGCGAATTTCATTTGTGCCAATTGAAAAACACTTGTCCATGAAAGGCTTGGAGGACAACAAACTTTTTCTTAAAATTTAGATTCAAATTTTCAAAGAGTATGCTTTGAGAAAAACCTTCAGGACATTGGTGAAAATAACCAAATTAACGTGCTTTAATGGTTTTTCTTTTTATTAATGCTACATTGTTTTCCCATCTTAGATGGCTGGGAATGAACAATATCAGTGATATTACAACTGTTGTCTGTTGATGTTTATTGTAATTTTATTTTTCCAAAATAAGTGAACCTTGGGCACGATACATGTTAACATTTGTCTGATACCGTTACAGTGTTTCAAAGAGTAAAGTTGAGGAAAACCTAAGAACATTGGTGAAAATAACAAAATTAATAGACTTTAATGATTTTGTTTTAACGCTACTTTGTTTTCAAATTGAAGCTTGCTTTCCAACAACAAAATCAGTTAAATTGCACCTGTAAAAATATCAGTTCATTGAACCAGGAACATTTGGTGCTCTACAAAAGCTGACTTACTTGTTAGTTTTCATGCCATGATATTTACTCACACAGCATGAAGCCACCAAATCTTCTTTACTGGATTTACGGTGGACATTGAAACAAATTCAAAACTAGTTTGTAGTTCATGTTTACCAGTTGAAAAATATGTCTGTATTTTCACTATTGTCTCGATATGACACAACGTAATCAGCAACAATTTCAAAAACTTTACCAACACTATAACACTCGCCAATGCAGGGTAGTATGCCACTGAACCTTTGTTTATGTCGATGCACTTTAGTGTTGTGTATTATTCAGTGAACCTCAGACATGATCATTTGTCAGATTGTTTGATACCATGACAGCGTTTCACAAAGTATGCTTTCATAAAGTGAAATCTGAAAACATTTTTAAATATTACCAAATTGTTTATGTTTCAATACAATGTTTTTCACCATACTTCATTTTCCTATCTTAGATATCTGCTGAACAACAATATCAATCAACTTGCACCCCAAACTTTTGATGGTCTACATAATCTCATCGAATTGTAAGTTTTCATGATTCAAACGCAGTACCCACTGTTTTCGTGGTTAGGCAGGTCACAATCTGAACATTGTTTTGTTAGATTTTGGTCAACTGCAATTTGAGTATTTTTGATGAACCTAAGTGTTGTATATCGTGATTCACTTATAATTTTAAATTTCTAAAAAGAAACATCTACATTTTTTTCCCCCCGCTTTTATTTCTCGATGCACTTACTGTTGTCTGTTGAGATTCATTTGTAAAGTTAATTTTATAAAATGATTGAACATTAGGCAGGAACATTTTCAACTTGTTTGATACCATGAAAACATTTCAGAAACTATGTTTTCAGGAAAATCTAAGAACATTATTGAAAATAATCATATTACCGGCCTTTAATGATTTTGTTTTAATGCTACTATGTTTTCCCATCTAAGAGTGCTGGAAAACAACAAAATCAGTGAAATTACACCAGGAACATTTGATGGTCTAAGAAGTCTTCAAACCTTGTAAGTATTCGTGCCATACATTTTAATCACGCAGCATCGAGCAACCGATTTCTGTTGACTGAAGCTTCATCTCTGAGCAAAACAGTTGATTGAGCGCGAATTTCATTTGTGCCAATTGAAAAACACTTGTCCATGAAAGGCTTGGAGGACAACAAACTTTTTATTAAAATTTAGATTCAAATTTTCAAAGAGTATGCTTTGAGAAAAACCTCAGGACATTGATGAAAATAACCAAATTATGTGCTTTAATGATTTTTGTTTTTAATAATGCTACTTTTTTTCCCATCTTAGATGGCTGATAAGGAACAATATCAGTGATATTACACCAGGAACATTTGATGGTCTACAAAGTCTTCAAACTTTGTAGGTATTCGTGTCATCAATTTCAATCATGCAGCATCGAGAAACCGATTTCTCTTGACTGAAGCTACATCTCTCGGCAAAAAATTGATGGAGTGCAAAGTTCATGTGTGCCAATTGAAAAATACTTGTCAATGGGAGGCCTGTAGGCCAACAAACTTTTTTGAAATTTTGATGCACTCAACTGTTGTCTGTTCATGTTTATTGTAATTTTATTTTTTCCAAAATAAGTGAACCTTGGGCACGATACTTGTTAAAATTTGTCTGATACCGTTACAATGTTTCAAAGAGTAAAGTTGAGGAAAACCTAAGAACATTGGTGAAAATAACAAAATTAATAGACTTTAATGATTTAGTTTTAACGCTACTTTGTTTTCAAATTGAAGCTTGCTTTCCAACAACAAAATCAATTAAATTGCACCTGTAAAAATATCAGTTCATTGAACCAGGAACATTTGGTGCTCTACAAAAGCTGACTTACTTGTTAGTTTTCATGCCATGATATTTACTCACACAGCATGAAGCCACCAAATCTTCTTTACTGAATTTACGGTGGACATTGAAACAAATTCAAAACTAGTTTGTAGTTCATGTTTACCAGTTGAAAAATATGTCTGTATTTTCACTATTGTCTCGATATGACACAACGTAATCAGCAACATTTTCAAAAACTTTACCAACACTATAACACTCGCCAATGCAGGGTAGTATGCCACTGAACCTTTATGTCGATGCACTTTAGTGTTGTGTATTATTCAGTGAACCTCAGACATGGTCATTTGTCAGATTGTTTGATACCATGATAGCGTGTCAACAAAGTATGCTTTCATAAAGTGAAATCTGAAAACATTTTTAAATATTACCAAATTGTTTATGTTTCAATACAATGTTTTTCACCATACTTCATTTTCCTATCTTAGATATCTGCAGAACAACAATATCAGTAAACTTGCACCCCAAACTTTTGATGGTCTACACAATCTGATCGAATTGTAAGTTTTCATGATTCAAATGCAGTACCCACTGTTTTCGTGGTTAGGCAGGTCACAATCTGAACACTGTTCTGTTAGATTTTGGTGAACTGTAATTTGAGTATTTTTGATGAACCCAAGTGTTGTCTATCGTGATTCACTTTTAATTTAAAATTTCTAAAAAGAAACATCTACCTTTTTATATTTTCCCTCTTTTATTTTTCGATGCATTTAACTGCTGTCTGTTGAGATTCATTTGTAAAGTTAATTTTATAAAAATGATTGAACATTAGGCAGGGACATTTTCAACTTGTTTGAAACCATGCATGAAAACGTTTCACAAACTACGGTTTGAGGAAAATCTAAGAACATTGTTGAAAATGACCAAATTAACGGGCTTTAATGATTTTGTTTTGACGCTACTATGTTTTCCCATCTCAGATCGCTGTAAAATTTCAAATGTAACATTTTTGTAATGCTACTTTGTTTTCACATCTTAGATGGCTGGGAATGAACAATATCGGTGATACTACACCAGGAATATTTGATGGTCTACAAAGTCTTCAATACTTGTAAGTGTTTTAATCACGCAGCATCGAGCAACCGATTTCTCTTGACTGAAGCTACATCTCTCGGCAAAAATCTGATGGGGTGCGAAGTTCATGTGTGCAATTGAAAAACATTTGTCAATGAAAGGCCTGGAGGACAACAAACTTTTTATTAAAATTTTGATGCAAAATTGCAAAGTTTCAAAGAGTATGCTTTGAGAAAAACCTGAGGACATAGGTAAAAATAACCAAATTAATGAGCTTTAATTATTTTGTTTTTAATAATTCTACTTTGTTTTCCCAACTTAGATCGCTGGGAAACAACACAATTAGTGAAATTACACCAGGAACATTTGATGGTCTACGAAGTATTCAAGTCTTGTAAGTATTCATCTCTTAAATTTCACTCACCCCGCATCGAGCAACCGATTTCTCTTGACTGAAGCTACATCTCTCGCCAAAAAAATGATGGAGTGCAAAGTTCATTTGTGCCAATTGAAAAATACTTGTCAATGAAAGGCCTGGAGGACAACAACATTTTTATTAAAGTTTTGATGCAAAATTGCAAAGTTTCAAAGAGTATTCTTTGAGAAAAACCTGAGGACATTGGTAAAAATAACAAAATTAATGAACTTTAGTGATTTTGTTTTTAATAATGCTACTTCGTCTTCCCATCTTAGAGGGCTGGGAAAAAATAAAATCAGTGAAATTACACCAGGAACATTTGATGGTCTACAAAGTCTTCAAGTCTTGTAAGTATTCATGTCTTAAATTTCACTTACCCAGCATCGAGCAACCGATTTCTCTTGACTGAAGCTACATATCTCGGCAAACAAATTTGATGGAGTGCAAAGTTCATGTGTGCCGATTGAAAAACACATGTCATAATGGGACGCCTGTAGAACAACAAACCTTTTTGAAATTCCGATGCACTCAACTGTTGCCTATTTATGTTTATTTTCCAAAATAAGTGAACCTTTGGCATGATACATGTCAAGATTGTCTGATGCCATTGCAACGTTTCAGTGCTTTCAGAAAAACCTAAGAACATTAGTGAAAATATCCATATTGTCTTTAATAATTTTGTTTTAATCCTACTTTCTTTTCCCATCTTAGATCGCTGGGAAACATCTAATGGTCTAAGAACATACGTGAAAATAACCAAATAAATTGGCTTGAATTAATACAATGTTTTAACCCTCCTTTGTTTTCTCATGTTAGACTTCTGAATGACAATAACATCAATGAAATTGCACCAAGAACATTTGATGGTCTACGAAGTCTTCAAATCTTGTAAGTATTCATGTCATAAATTTCAGTCACACAGCATCGAGCAACCGATTTATCTTGATTGTTAAGTTAAGTCTGACAACAAACAAATATAGATGAAGTGTGAAGTTCATGTTTGCCGATTGAAATACAATCTGTTTGTGATTGTGTGATTTTATTGAACATAACAGTGAGTAAGACTAATTGCGGTGACACCATGTGAAATTCTCAATTGAGTAGTAATTAGTTCTGCAAAAACTATAGGCCAATTAGTCTTCTAAGTCATGTTTACAAACTTTTCATAAGCATAATAGCTAACCGTGTCAAAAACGATCTTTACGCCTCTCTCCCAGAATCCCAGGCTGCCTACCAACCCGGTAGAGGAACTATTGAACAGATCATAGCCTTAGAACAATTGATAGAAAAATCAATTGAATTTAATAACCCTATTTACCTTGTTTTTATCGATTTTACAAAAGCGTTCGATAGCATCAAATTACCTTGTCTATGGAAACTTCTAGAAGAAACAAACATCAACAAAAAGTACATAAACCTTCTCAAATGCACATATGACAACCCCAGAGCCTGTATTAAAACAGATATAGGTATCTCGAGGCCTGTCAATATCTTAAAAGGTGTAAAACAAGGCGACATCTTGTCCGCAATTCTCTTCTGTATTGCCATTGCTTCAGTCATACATAAAACTGAATCTACATGTAATTCTGGCTATTCCATTGGAGGGCATCTTCTTTCAAATCTAGGCTACGCTGACGATATTGCTGCACTAAACAACTCTAGCCAAGAAATGCAAAAATATATAGACAAATTAGTTGAATATGCGGAAGAAGTTGGCCTATCCATCAATGTATCAAAAACAAAGTGCATGACTACTAGCAAAACTAATGAACCGTTTAACATAATAATTTATGGAAAACAAATACAGCAAGTAAATGATTTTATCTATCTCGGACACAAACTCTCTTCCACTAATGACGGGTCTGTTACTGTTCAGCACAGAATCGGTCTTGGATGGGCAGCTTTCGAGAAAAACAAAGCAATTTTAACTTCACCTCGAGTTCCATACAAAATAAAAACCAAAACCTATAATACATACATACTACCTGTTGTACTGTACGGCCTTGACTGTGTCAATTGGAAAATATCCTCTTTAAACAAAATTGAAACCTTTCAAAACCATATTATGAGATTTATGACTAATAAAAGGCTAACAGATCACATAAGAATACAAACTCTACTAGAAACCACCGGCCTATAACCCCAATTGTTCCACTGATAAAAAGCAAAACACTAAAACTATATGGTCACATCAAACGCAGCAAAAAGGGACTTTCAAAAGTCTGTCTTGAAGGAATGATATCTGGCACAAGAAGCAGTGGTTCTCAGCCAAAACGGTGGCATGACAACATTCACCAATGGGCGGATCTTGACATCAATGTCCTAAATCAGGCCACTCAGAACCGTGAACTCTGGAGTGAGCTAAGTCATGTGAGTGCACATTCTGCCCCAGGCGGAGACAGTATTCGATGATGAGTTCTGAAAAGAACTGGAGGTGCAACTCAACGTTTCGATCAGTATGCTCTGATCGTCCTCATGATTCTCCTGATATTTACTAATTACTACTAATTACTACTCAATTGAGAATTTCACATGGTGTCACCGCAATTAGTCTTACTTATCCTCCTCACCATGCAAAGCTACAAGTTTTACCTATAAATCAAAATGGTTGATGAAAATGCAAAGGATTTGGGTTTGCTCATAATTACCCACATTCTTGAGCGCTCTCTAGTGGTAACTTAAGCTGAAGACCAAGTGATAAATATTCAGGTAAATGAATGGAAGAAATATTTTTTTAGAAACAAAGCACAGACCCTATGGGGTTAATAATTTAATTAACAATTACAAAATAAAAGTTTGCGCTATCAGTGCCATGAAAAATGAGAAATTATTGTGCACTACACTCTCTCGGTACAAGTCAAAGTGAATCTATAATCACGTGACGCATTAAATATCAGAATATCAGAATTCAACTTTTTAAAAACCTTTTAAAGACTCAACATGATATGAAAATATGACACATATTTCATTATAGGATTGGATCACATTCCAATAGTGCACTCTATATACTAAACGTTGGTGTATTGTACATAGTGTATCAAAAGATCCTTAGTAAGAGAACACATTTTCCATTCCTCTTTATATGCAATGATAAAATGAACACAATTTATTGAATTAATGCCACGCATTTATAAGAAACATTGTTATATGCTTTAAATTGGTATGTTTTCACTTTGTTGGTTTATAAACATTCATGTGACAAACATTTTATTATTATTTTGTATTCCAGAAACATTTCAAACAATACAATCACCAGCATTGATGCTTCCTGCTTCTTTGATCTTGTAAACTTGGATCCTGTAAAGATATTTCAAATAACATACTTATTTGTCAAAGAATTAAGCACAAAAGGAAGTTTGTGGCCAAATGGTGGAACCATGCCACATTTTCCAAAATTAAATGTAACCTTAATCAAAAACTCTCAGCTGCACAAGGACATTTATGTTGTTTAATTTGATGCAATAAACTATTGTCTATTCATCTTTAAGATTCATTTATAGTTTTATTTACTTAAAATAGTAAACCTCAGGCATGATACATTTTCAGATTGTTTGTCGCCATGACAACGTTTCATCAAGTTTGTTTTCAGTAAATCAAAGAACATAGGTGAAAATAACCAAATAAATTGGCTTGAATACAATATTTTAACCCTACTCTGTTTTCCCATGTTAGATTTCTGGAGAACAACAATATCAGTGAAATTGCACCTGGAACATTTGATGATCTAAAAAATCTTCAAACATTGTATGTATTCATGTCATAAATTTCAATTACGCAATTACGACCAACTGATTTAAAATGTTTGGGAAAATGCTCATAATTTGGGTTTGTTGACTTAAGTAAATATACCTGCTATATCTGTGCCAAGCTGAAGACCAACTGATAAAATATTCAGGAAAATGAATGGAAGAAATAATTTTTTGTGAATTCGTTTTTTCAAATGAGAGTATTGCCCCCAAACGATGCCACATAATGTTATGACAATTTATAGATGTTGTTCCAGTGAACATCCCCGGCCAACGATCAGAGAAAATATGGGTGGCACTATATGTCCCCCTCCCCTGACAACGAGAACGAAACAAAGCTCAGACCCTATGGGGTTAATAATTATTTAACAATTAAAATAAAATAGTACTCGATAAGTGCCATGAAAAATAAGAATAAATTGTGCACTAGGCCCTCTTGGTACGAGTCTAATCGTTTGATGCATTAAATATCAGAATATCAGCATTCAACTTATTTAACCTTTTAAAGACTCAACAACATGATATGAAAATATGAAACAAATTTTGTTTCTTTCAAATTCTATTGCAGTCAAGCACAAAATAAAGGTGGAACCATGCTTCATTACTTGGATACTTTTTTCCAAAATAAAATGCAACCTTATTCAAAACTCTCAGCTGCATTAAAGATAAAGCTGGTGTGAAAAATGGTGTGGAAAATGAAACAAATGTTTAACCCAATATTATGACGCGTAATTAAAGCAGCAGCACTTATAATCACTACGTACCAATTGCCTCGTAGAAGGGTCGGTTTCAAGTGTCCATGCTGGGACCTTTCAAAAATGCTTCTCAATACCAACAATATTAAGCAACAAGTAAACAACATTGTTATTATCTTTTACGAGTTAACGTTCTTTAAGTCTTTATGTGAATATTATTGCATTGAATACGAGTATGTTACTTTTATTACAAAAATGAAATACATATGGGTTCAGGAGGGGATTTAGGTGGAGCCAAAGCATTCATCTCCCTGATTAAGTGCCTTTAGCCAGCATTAGCCCCCCCCCACCCTCCATGACTGCTATAAAACATTGACGCAAAGTTTCATGCAATATGCCTTCGTGTCGAAGCATCGGATATGCCAATCAATGTACGCCTAGTCGCCTACACACCGAACACCCAACTGAAGCGATATAAGAGGCGTTATAGTTCGAGTACTTTCTTAAACTGTTCCCATATAATTACTCCATTAATTACAAAATTCACCCCATCTGATTTCTGGATCCACCCCGACACATATGTAGTAAATTAATTTGTTTGTTTTTTAGGAGTGTCGGGAATATTCTCGAAATCATACATAGCCACGCCTTCGATGGACTCACGAACCTAAAGAACTTGTAAGACATTGTTCTTTTTTTATAATTGGGGTCTGCATCTTGGGTTTGAAATGTGCTGAAGTGTGGTTGAGATAGAACTACCTCCATCCATGTGCTGCAGTGTGGTGAAGATAGGGCTACCTCAATCCATGTTCGCTTCTATCTGCATATTTTTGTTCAGAATTTAGACTAAACAAAGAAACGCATGTCATCTTTAATTAATTTTGTTCCGTCTTAAATTTCGGTATGGTTTAGTAAATGTTTGTTATTTTACATTGTTTATTTACCAGGATACTGACCAGAAGTAAAACATCCACTAATAACCCAATTGATGTCCAGGACGGAGCTCTAAACGACCTTGTGAGCCTCAATCAATTGTAAGGGAATGATGTTAGCAACCGCTTGAACATGGATATCACTAATTCAAACATTACTTTTCCTGAATGAGAACAATGGAATACTTCACAAATATACGTGCACGTTGCATCTCTATGTCACGGGTATTTCCTGAATGAGAACAATGGATACTTCACACAAATATACATGCGCGTTGCATCTCTACGTTGCGTTATTAAACTGAACACACAAAATGGAAGAAAAGCGTGGCTAACTGTTATTCAGTAACAATGATAGACAATATCTGTGGATGTAAGGTTTTGTCGTTAGATAGACCAGCATTTATTGCGCAAATGGTCTTCCACGTGCCGGTGCTCACTGTGGTATTTGCGAAGAGGTATGTGCATGCGACATGAGACTTCAGCTAATGGGGATATGTCGTTTGTTCAGACTTGTAAGACTCGTGACTCGGACTCGAGTTGGACTCGATTCACTTTTTTGGTGACTCGGACTCAGACTCAAGTCACCATGTACTGTGACTCCACCATAACTGCGACTCCATCATCACCATAGCTGTCAGACTAACACAAAAACTCGACCTCCTGTGACAACTCGACACGGACAACTTATCGTTGTTTTAATAGAAGTGGATCATCGTTTTCCCTCGAAAAATGATTGATTGAGAGAAAGAGAGACAGAGGGGGAGGGGAGGGGAGAACGTACTCCTATTCCCCCTCACTGTGCTTTGTTTTTCTCTCCCTTTGATTATTTCATCGTAATTTTTGTAGTACTGAAAAATAATTGTTTTTGATTCTCAGCCCCCCCCCCCCCTAAAATGTTCTGGATCTGCCCATGGCCCACTCTTGCCTGTCGTCAAAATATGATTCATAAAAGTATGGGAAATATGGGAAAATATTTGGGACATAATTAACTCTTGGAAAATCCTTTTAAGAATGTACTAAATACTAGTTATAGTAAATATACCTAATCCCCAGGGAAAATATAATATTAAATAAAAAGAAAATGACAAATATAGGCATATACAAAAATTAAATATAATATTTTATTGAATGCCATTCAAATTTAAAACGTGTTCATGCCCATTTTTGGTGCCGGCTTTTTCTCCCTCTCCCTGTGGACGAATGCGAGATATAAAATTATATATACTGAACAGCAAAAGAAAGTCCGAGGACAGCAAAAGAAACGCAAGTCCGAGGACAGCAAAAGAAACGCAAGTCCGAGGTCTTGTCAAGTTTTCAAACAGAAGACAAACCATTTTGATTCTAATCACTCATTTAATGAAAAATGCTTTCAATTTGTGAGCTGAAAGTGACTGTTGAAATTGCATTGCAAGATTTTCACATTCAACAGTCACTTTCAGCTCACAAATTGAAAGCATTTTTCATTAAATGAGTGATTAGAATCAAAATGGTTTGTCTTCTGTTTGAAAACTTGACAAGACCTCGGACTTGCGTTTCTTTTGCTGTCCTCGGACTTGTGTTTCTTTTGCTGTTCAGTATATTTAAACTTATTTGAAAAATTATTACAAAATGTGTCTTACATATAGCATTCTTGATTTCATTATAGAAAGGAAAACATTCTTTGAAAAGTGAATATAATTATGTTATATGCTTAACATTAACAGTAGCGCCTAAATAATTACTGGGACATTATTTACTGTAAAACTATACTTCATATATTTTGAAAAATGTGTCATGATCCCATGAAAAAAAGAAAATGTCTGGAAAATGCCTTCGAAATAACAACACGGTTTGGCCTGTGCGTTTGGCGAATTTCAACCCTTTGGGTGTGGGTGTGTGTGGATGTACTTCTGTACTTCTGTACAAGATATCTCAAAAAGTTCCTCACGGATTCGGATGAAATTTGCTGAATGTGTTGAGTTTGCTACACGGACCAATCCATTAGATTTTGATGAAGATCTGATTTCAGGAAAGAAAGCGTATGTTTAGGACCATATCTAACGTTTCTAACATTAACGTTATCGCGGATCAGTAGAACCGATTAATTGGGGGCGCACTAATGACCTATTTACTTATAGGCCCTTAACCTAATGTTTTCATAAAGTTTCAAGAATTGTTCGAGGCTCAGCGGGTTACCGCCTGTCACGTCGTAGACCCTGGTTCAAATCCTGGGGATTTAAAATTAAAAATAATTTGAATGATTTTTTTAACAAAATTTATGAACAGCATAATCAAATAGGGTAATTGATAACTTCTATGATTTTTTTTCTCTGAAAAAGCTCTACTTGCCAGAGGTATGCACTCTAAGAGTGCTTTTCTATCTGTGTTTATTGCATTTGGTTGTGATGAATTGCTTTGGGGACATTAGAGAGCGACATCTTATTGTTGATTTATTATTTAAATGTTATTCTAGCAATATATTAGGCGAAGTAAAAAAAAAAAAAAAAAAAAAGGACATGTTTAGCGTCCCCGCCCGCTTCCTTTTTGGGGGCCGCATGGATTTTTTATGTTATTTTTACCAATTCAAAATAAGATTAAAAAAACGTAAAATGTCAACCGATCCATCGGAAAATAAAATACTTGCAAGTCAGAACTTCTAATTTATAGATTCTGTCGGTCCAATCGACCGTGCAATATTGTGCGATCTCCAGTCAAGTACGTATGTTTTTGCATGGCCCCATCCGTGTGTTTCGGGTTTATTATTTTCTCGCTGTGCGTGGCCAAGCCATCCTTGTGTACTACCATGGAGCTATACTAACGTTAGACTGATTTCCCGGACCGGACATTTTTATCGTCTTTGCCAAGTCAGGGAACAGACGGTATGAGCTCATGCAAGAGTGGACAGGCGCACGTTCCATTAGACTCGGGGACAAGTCTTTAGACAGTCGTCTTTTATCTGTAGGCGCCGCTGTTGAAGCTAGCGGCAACCAAACTCGGCTAATTATCGACTTGATTTCAAGTCTAACGTTCCATGAATGATGTGATTTCTCACAACCACATGTACGTTTTTAACCACGAGGCCATTCTATTTCGCGCGAAATTGAATGCTGCTGAAAATGGACATTCGATTTCGTTTGATGACTAGTCAAAAGTTCTATTGCGTCATTTAATTTAACTAAATAACTATCCAATTTAACAATTCAACAAAACAGCATTCAAATTCGCAGGAGCTATTCGAGGCGTGCGTTTTTTAATTCAAATTCATTTCTGGGCAGTCATTTCTGTCATTTGTGCAATCTAAAAAACGCTCTGCAGTTAAACGCACCCTGGGGTTACTGGAGTGGCAACACTGAGCGCGTCGGAGACAGACAGGCTGCCCAGCAAGCAGGAATGAACATGCAGTGAAGTGCATGCAGTGGTATAACCATACCCAAACATTATGCCACGATGTCTGGCACGCCAACAGATTGATGGTTGAGGAAGAAACAACATAAATAAACAATAAGAAACCAGTAAAAAAACATAAAAAACACCCAACAAACGTTAATGTTTCACAAACACAAACACAACAACAAATTAGCTCTTGGTCAGTTAACCAATAAAGATTCCCCCCCCCCCCCCAAAAAAAGGAGAGAAAATGGCCCAAATAAAATCTATGGGAAAAATAAATGAATAAAGAAAAACAAGAGGTTTGACTGATTTAAAGTGAAGTTACGAAGCAGTTGTCTAGTACGATTAATTTGTTTTTCTGTTTGTTAGCATTTCTTTATCGTACTTATTTGAATTCTCATTTGGCGAAATTGATTGCATCTTTACGAAATTGAAAATCAAATAAGCAGCAAAAATCTCCAGTCCAACCAGCTTTGCTAAATTGAATGATGATTGTGCGTCACGAAAAAGAACGACGATATGCTAAATTGAACACATTGCTAAAGGAATTTGAATGCCTCAAAACGAAATTGAATGCCCGAATTTTGAATTTGAAACACAGGAACAAATGGAAAGGCAAAATCGCTTTAATTTGAACGCACGAAAATTAAATTGGCTGCTCATTTGCCGAAATTGACCGAGAAAACCTATAAAACCACTGTAAACGTTCAATATTTTGTACAACATGTTTCTTTCATTAGTGTGTGTTTGAACAGTGGAAAACCAATGATTGTTCGAAATTTTAAAAAGAATGGTGGCCATCTTGAAAATAAAAAAAATAAAATAAAAAGCCCCTCCTCCTTCCCTTTTTCAGAAACCCGGACGCTAAACATGTTTTGTTTTACTTGGCCTTAATTATATTGGCTGCAGGCCGAAATGTGGGAAAAATATTTTGCTAAATCCATCGTGACTATTGGGAAATGGAATCGGGCGAGAGCAATGTACAATGTACATCGGCGTGGGGTCATGAGAATTATAAAGTGTTCTTAACTTGCTAAACGTTGTCCTAACGCTCCCCATGCAGATCACCCAAAAACCTCCACCTGAGCAAAACATAAATATATATCATTCGGGTTCGAAACATTAATTTGTGTAAAAAAACAAAAACATTATTAGCCCTGTTACGAAAGGTTTGAGAAATTTCAAACCATTTTCGAATAATGTTGGGAAGTTTTTGGAACATGAGATACTAGCCTATATGATTTGAATATTTATTCACTTAACTTTGAACCTTGACATATGTGTAAGGTTTTCTTTTTTCGTTTGATTTTTGTAAGTGACCATTGACTCGGACTCGACCCACATGACTCGGACTCGGACCTAACACTGGGGACTCGGACTCGAGTTTTGAGCACTCGAATACAAGTCAGCATTTGTTGTATTTGTAAAGACTTAATTATATGAACACTTTATCTTGTATGTATTTAATATTGTGTTACACTTCAAGTTATACACCATGAGACGTAGTACCAAAATCCTTGAAATTCACACATCTTTAGAACATAATTATGTGCAAAAGTGGCATTCTTGAGAGTAAATTCACAAAATGTTATACGAGTGCTACATGTGCCTATACTGAGCTTGATTTGTTGACGTCTCCAGTTAGCCAATCAACACCAAACAGTAATTGGGGAGTATTGAAGTGGAAAACCACATTTTATGGACAGGTGCGAACCATTTTAGAAATTCGTCCATCAGCCAGAATATTTTAATATTGGACAGCTTATATTTGAAGACGAAAAATGGCCACATGCAATAATAGATCAGAGCTCACTGATCACAAAATTTTGAGTTGTAACTTCCAGTTCAGAACTAATTACTACTCAATTGAGAATTTCACATGGTGTCACCGCAAAAAGTCTTTACTTTTCCTTTTCACCATGCAAAGCTACAAACATTAGTGTCTAACATTAAACGGTCATGTTTATCAGTAGTCCTTTGTTGACATTTAGGCTCAAATGGTCTGAAGTTAATTAGCAAATTCAACGCATTGCGCTGTTTTGCAGTTTAAACATATATTTTGCAGTTTATACAAATTATGTTTTCATGAGAAACAAAGTCTTTCAAAAATAATACTCACATTTTCGAGTCATAATCAACCCTTAAACTTTTGCAGAAAAAAAATGTTTTAATCACCTTTTCAACATCATGCAACATACACGGAAGGCTATGGCTGAATGTTATTTTCTAACATGTGTTTTTATTTTAGGACCGTTGATGACTACCGTCTCTGCTGTGAATTTGTTTCAGCTATTCCTGGTTTTAATCAATCTAATTGCAAGATCACAGAGTTACAGTCACCATTTGACCGATGTGGCAGTCTGATGAGGAACCATGTACTCAGAGTATTCATATGGATTATTGGCGTAAGCGGCCTCATTGGTAATTCAATGGTTATTATATGGAGGTATCGACGACGCAAAGAAACTAGTGGAAATAAGACGCACTCGTTCTTGGTGCTCAATTTAGCTATTTCTGATCTGATGATCGGGGTTTATATGCTAATTGTTGCGATTGCAGATTTGCAATTTGGGGAGAAGTACTTTAATGGAGCAGAGAGATGGCGGTCTGGTGCAGTTTGTAAGATTGCTGGAATTTTTTCAGTGTTATCAAGTGAGGCATCTGTCTTCTTCATCACCATCATCAGTATCCAGTGTTTCCTTGGCATTGTGTTTCCCTACAGTCCAATCAAAATCCGGGGGAAAACATCCATAGTTATCGTCTGCATTGTATGGGTAGCGGCTGCGTGTCTGAGTATTGTTCCAACCGCCATAAGTAGTGGGTCATATTCGAAGGTGTATGGACTATCGGATGTGTGTATTGGGCTTCCTCTAATAACACGTCCAAATAGTTTTGTTATAGTAGATAACGAGATTACAGGCCATAAGTGGTTTGTCCGTGTTAGCTTCGTAGTTGCCAAGGGAAGTGAACCAAATTGGATCTACTCTATTTTCCTGTTTCTTGGCGTGAACATGTTGGGTTTCATGATCGTGCTTTGTTGCTACATTGCCATGTTCGTGAGCGTCAAACGTGACTCGGCCAGGAGTGTCAGGGTGGGTGCTCGCCGCAAGCGGGAGGTCCAGATGGCAATCAAAATGGCACTAATAGTCGGTACGGACTTTGCCTGTTGGATGCCAATCATTATCATGGGGATTCTGTCCCAGACCGGGACGGTTATTTTTAGTGTCGATATGTATGTCTGGGTTGCGGTGTTTATCCTACCGATAAACTCAGCTTTTAACCCGTTTCTCTACACAGCATACTCGGTCTTATTTGGCAACTAAGTGACAAAATGCCAAGGCCAACGATGGCCACAATCGTCTAAGATTTACACCCTTAAAGAACAAAATGAAAACTATTCATAAGGTAGAAATTAATTTCCAAACACTAGAAGGCAACTCTGAAACGAATGGGGGCGCTGCAAAAATTAGACATGCTACAATGCAAACGATAAATGAAATTTGATTTTCTAGCCCTTTTGCCACGTTTCATGTAGTCTTGGTTCAATACTAGCTGTTTTTGTATGTTTTTGATATACGCTTCGTCTCTGTGTTTGAGAGCGGTTCGTGTGTGATAGCAGTTCGTCGTGTTAGCGCCTCGTGCAGCGCCCTCGCGCGGCGTATCAAAAACATACAAACACAGTCTTGAACCAAGACTACGTTTCATGTCGTGCTCAAGCATTTGCCACGTTTTGATGTTTTTAATTGATTTAAAAAAAACGACAATGAATCTATTAATAGGTGACTATTAGGCCTAAAATATATTATTCCTAGATTATCTAATAAATGACCTTTTTATGCAATTATTAAATCTCTGGTAAGTGTATCTCGTGCGTTGTACATGCAGCCATCCCGTATGGTTATGCCTAAGCCGTCCGTCTCTCGACGGTGTAGCAGTGCCCGTACCGTATACCGAGTGACAAGCTGCATGAACGAATGATGGTCCTACTGGTTGTATCCGATCCCTTTATAGTTGGTACTCGTACACACCATTCGGAACTTGTATACAGTACAAGACAAGTATTAAGTCTAACTATTGACATGTACCTGAACTACTTACGCTTCCACTCTTTTCATATGTCATTAGTGCCTGTTATTATTGTTGAATAGAGAGAATGTTATTACACCAACCCCATTTGATATTGTCACAAGGTCTTCATTTAATTAATGTATTCTATTAACATGGGCTTCTTGTTATTCTGATTTTTTAAAACTTTTTGGATGACTATTTATAATTTTATAATAGATTTTGGATTTTGGATTTTCAGTACTACTTTGGTGAAATCAATTAAAGCAAAGGATTTTAATAACAATGGTTTCATTTAGTTCTTTTGAGATTTTTTGGACAACTATTTATATTTTTAATTTTATATTTTTTTATTTTATATTTTTATAAAAAAAAATATGTTCCCACTCATATACGTGCGTTGTGTATGGCCCTCCGTGTACACGTACGTTGTACGGCTGTATTGGTTAAACACCACAGGGCGATTTTGGATTGTGGATTTTCAGTATACTTGGGTACAATTCACTCAAATAAAGACAAGGATTCTATTAACAAGGGTATCATTTCATTCTTGTGATTTTTTGAGATTTTTTCCACTCAAAATATAAATGCAATATCTTTAACCATCATCAAATGATCTGTTCTTATTTCTATCAGTTATTAATTATCGGCCAATTGAACGTACTCTTCCATTATAATAAAAGTATGATCAAGTTATTATACTGTTTGTATTGCAAACATTTGTTTTTAAATTTAATTATTCAAAACAATGTATTATCAAAACAATAATTACACGACACATTTTCATCATTCTATATAGACAACTATAATCGTTTATTACAATTTGATTACACTGTTTTGTTATTGTTTAAAGACACAGGCTCGTCGCTTAGCCCTCTGTCGCTCGCAGGGAGAAAGACGATTTTTTTTTTAACGTGTAACAGATGGCAGTTTCAAGGTCAAAGGTGACTTTTCTTGGCACGAATTTGTCCGTCGGGCATTGACGAGCCTGCCTCTTTAAGTCTGTTTTGGCACTTTTGTTTTTCCATGTACAAAAGGTACATTATACACTTTGCAAGATAATTTGACGGTTTATTTGGGTTTAGTTGCTTGTTTAATTGAAACTTGATTGTTTCTTGAACTCATTATATCATGCATGCTTTTGAAAAATTGTTTTTAAGAAATATTTCATTTTAATGTATTTCATTTTATACGCCAACTGAACCCCTTTTTCTTACACTGTACAACACAAAACGTGTTTTTGTACGTAGGTAGGCCTACTCATTGCAATTTACTACCGGTATTTTATCTTAATAAAAAAATATGCTTACTTTATCCTTCCTCCATGCTTTATCTAGCTTGTGCCCCACAACGAACTGTAGATAAACACTGTTGTACTCATAAATTATTTATGAAAATTGAGTGTACTGTAATAAATGTTTTCATCTATTAAAGAAAATTCTTTAAACCATCACTAAGCGCTGTCCAAAAAAGTCTCCGGATTCTGGTCTCCACGTGTGTTGCCTCAGATCCGTGTGTTTGTCTGTCTGTTTGGGTGTTTGTTTAGGTGTTGCTATGAAACGATGTCAAATTGCAGCCGTGCAAGGCCTCTCTTGGCCATACTTTGTGTATAGGAAATTTGGTCTGGTTCCAATATACACATGTAATTTTTTTTAATGTGTGTGGGGTGGGGGAAATCAGGACCTTTTCTACAGTGGGTGAAAGTGCCACCTTGTAACCCCCCCCCCCCCTCCGCTTCCGCCGCATATTAATATAGTTATTAACGAACAAAGTCATATTACAATTTTATAGGATTCATTATCATTAATTTGGTCAATTCAGTCGACGGAGTCAATTTGAAATGTCATTTGGTTCACAAACTAACTCAGAGACGTGTTTTGAACAAATTTATTGAAAACCCAAGCAGTCCTTCAATATACGTTTATATAATGTGTTAAAACTGGCGTGACGGCCACAGGGTGGTAGGTACCGGGTGGGGCCGGCAGGGGGCAGTCTTTCTTGTCGCAAACCTTTGTATGCATGCAAAAAACAAGTACAAAAATAAAATTGGCAAACCTACCCCTTGCCCCATCCCCACAGCAAATCCACAAGTCATAGAAATGGTATTTCTGGACTTGTCTGCTAAACAGTGGGGTATGGTACATATTAATTTGTTATGTGAGGGGCAAAAACATGCAAACAATTAGTGCAAAAATAACATTAGCACATTAGCACACAGCTGCGTAGCCACGGGAAGCCTGGGGGGCACGTGTCCCCCCCCCCACAAATTTCCAGTGCCGCCCCCCAAGTGCCCCCACGAAAAATCCTCATAATGCCCCCAAAAAACAGAAAAGAAAAAAGGAAAAAAACATACCCCTGCCCCCCCCCCCCCCCCCCCACTGAAAAAGCAATGCCCCTGTGCATGGGCGGATCCAGAACATTTTTAGGGGGGGCTGAGAATCAAAAACAATTATTTTTCAGTACTACCAAAATTACAATGAAATAATCAAAGGGAGAGAAAAACAAAGCATGCACACTGTGGGAATGGGAGTGCGTTCTCCCCTCCCCTCCCCCTCTCTCTCTCTCTCTCTCTCTCTTTTTTATGATTGGGGGGGGGGGGAGCTACAGCCCCCTTAGCCCCCCTGGATCCGCCAATGCTGTGCCTTCCCCCTCCCTACTGAAAAAGTCCTGGCTACACCGCTGCTTACGAACGGACAAATTTGGTCGAGGGCACTTTCATGTTCAAATAGACCAATAATCTTCTACCTCACATAATGTTTTTAATTCCTTTTCCACTCTGAGTTATTGAGTCCACTGTTATACACCATCACGTAATAATCTTTATGTCCATTCTGCACACACATCCTAATCTATCAACACTATCATGGTCCTTGTCTTTGGAAAGCTATTGATCAGACAGGGTATTTAACACAGCCTTCTGTCTCCCACTATAAATGAAACATAGTTTTTTTCTCAAATTCATCATCTTATATTTTTCCTATCTCCATTATTCCTGTTTTTCTGTTATTTTTCTTTTATTTGTTTCACGTTTTCTTGTAACTCGTGTTAATTTGTTTTATATTATATGGTCAAATCTGTAAAAAGTCTTCAACTTTATACGTGTTAGTATATACCGGAAGACATACAACCTTCTGCTTTCTACGTTCTATTATTATGTGCACATAAATAAATGTTTATGAAATTCCAATTCCAATTCAATTGCCAAGTGAAGTGGGGAAAAACATTCAAGTGGAACATGCAATAGCAAAACGAAAGAAATAATACCATGGGGTCCAACGAGGCTCCAACTACATGTGATAAACAATGCAAAGTCCTATATAATTTAATTAAAAGTCTCTGGTTTCTGTTCTCCGCGCGCGTCGCCTTAGTCTTGGTGCAAGACCGTTATTATGCGAATCCGAGTTACACGATCCCGCGCCAGTCGTAAATCACCCACCGTAGCTGGCGCTATACAATTTTGACGATCCAGAGCTGCTGAATAACGGGAAGGCAAGGTGGTGTGTACCAAAGATCGTATAGCGCGGCGCTATACGATCTTTGGTGTGTACGGCAGTGTGCGGCCGTGAATGGTTTATCAAATCACAGCGGATCTGCGCGTATACATAATTATTATATAAAATCACGAGTAACGTCTTGCCACCAAGATTAGCGTCGCCTCAGACCCGCCGCGCGTTGGCATTTTTAATAAATTTTTTTATTTACTATGAAACGATGTCCAATTGCAGCCAAAATTGCTGGATCGATTGGATGTGCTTTAACCCTTTCAACCCCAAACGTGCCACCTGTGCTCAATGTGGAATGTATGTTCTTTACCAAAGGGACGCTATGTCACGGGAATTCACTACTCTTTTGTTCCCAAGGCTCCTCTCCGGCACAACGCCTGAAACCTGTAACTGAAATGTAAATAGCGCCCTCACTTGACGTTGGCATGATTAATCAATCGCAGGACAATGCGCGCGTCAGTATGAATGATTTTAGCGTCTCTATATAAAGCTGTAGCTTTTTTCCGTGACCGCCGACGCTCACTTAGCTGTTTTACAGCCGACAGTCGACCGCTAGCCATGGATGACGCTGAAATTATTGACGAAATATTCGCGGATAGTGGTTCAGAAATATCCGATGACCAGTCCTCCTCATCCACATCAGAAGAAAGTGAAGAAGAGTTTGTCACACACCCACCAAGGTCATCAAATAAGCAGAACTTCAGGTAGGCCTTAACTAAGACGTAGGCCTAGCTGAAAAACTTTCACATAACTGTTCCAATTGGCTAACGTTACTGATTAGAAAGAGCCAAACAATCATGTTTTGTATACTTCTGAATGTAGGCCCTAGGCCTACTTTTATGTTTTTTTCTAAAGGGGTGTTGGTGAAACTGAAAGTCGGATCCTCCAGACCTACATTGTAGTCAGACTTTCCTGGATCCTCAGAAGAAAATGTTTTTCTTTCAAAGGAATGATGGATGGAATGGCATTTCAAAGAATATTAACTGTTCAAGTCATTTCAAGAATTAGGCCTACCTTACGTTTGAATGTAGGCCTAATTAACTTAATTTGCCAAATATTGCAGGTGAAATGGGCTTCTTTTTATGTAGGATGGATCTAGTAAGGTCCGACTTACGTTGACATTAGATCCGGGGAATCTGGGTTTTACCAATTGCCTTTCTAACGAAATTCATAATAGCATATTTGAATGGATGCCAGTCAACTCGCCCCCTGGCAAACTCGCCCCTTACAATCTCGCCCCTTACAAACTCGCCCCCTGACAAACTCGCCCCCTGCTGGTACAAACTCGCCCCCTAACAAACCACCCCTCACAAAGTCGCCCCCTGACAAACTCGCCCCCCCTGACAAACTCGCCCCTCGGCAAACTCACCCCCGGAAAACTATATTAAACCAGTCTCAATAGCGTGAGATGAGTCACAAAATTACAGGGGGCGAGTTTTCCGGGGGACGAGTTTGCCGAGGGGCGAGTTTGTGAGGGGCGAGTTTGTTAGGGGGCAAGTTTGTACCTGCAGGGGCGACTTTGTCAGGGGGCGAGTTTGTAAGGCAGATTGTAAGGGCAGATTGCCAGGGGGCGAGTTGATCATGCATTTGAATTAATCTGATTTTTACTATGCAAGAAAAAGACATGAATAAAATCACAAAGTTTGTCCCAAAAAGTGTGCAGTATAAATGCAGAGTCGGCCTAACTTCTGAACTTCTTGCACCATATCAAAGTGAATGAATGATGAGGATGTCACTTGCTCTACCGTAGAGCAATTGGCATCCTCTAGCAAGTTGCATCATCTTTTGATCTATCAAAAGAGCATTTTAACATTTCAGTGCCATCTAAGGTTTCGAGTCAACTCTGTCCCAGGTCAACTCCGGTCCAACTCGGTTAGTGTTCGTGCCCAAAAACGTTACAGCACCCTCTTCGACCAAGAATACAGCCTATATTTACTTTAATTGGCTTGCGTTGTACCATCTGGACAGAGTTTACCTTGGACAGAGTTGACCTGCACCCCATCTAACCATATCGAGTGTATGATTAGATAACACAGGAAGGTCATACAAATTGCAAGCACCTGGTGTGCTGTCATTTTCAAGAAAAGTGGGACTATGCATAAATTTCCGATGATGGTTTTGCTGAGCATTGCCAAAAAGTAAATAACCGCCAAAGCTCATTACACCCAAATCATACAGTGCCCTCCAGTAGTATGTTAAATGCCGTATGGGGGACAAATGTATAAAACTGAGAAAAGAATCGGGAGACGTGTAAAGACGCCCAATTATTTAAATGAGGTACATGTATGACATCATAAAAGAATTGGTGACGTCATAGAAAATACAAAAAGTGGACATATAAAAATGAAAAACTAAATTAGATTATCTCTGAGTATAATAAAGATGGCGACAAAATATGAAATAAAGAATAGAGTAACTGTGCCTTGCGAGTGGCTTTTATGATGATTTTGTTTTACCAACTAAAAGCCACTCGCAAGGCACAGTTACTCTATTCTTTATTTCATATTTTGTCGCCATCTTTATTATACTCAGAGATAATCTTATTTAGTTTTTCATTTTTATATGTCCACTTTTTAAATTTTCTATGATGTCACAAATTCTGTTATGATGTCATACCTCATTTAAATAATTGGGCGTATTTACGTCTCCTGATTCTTTTCTCAGTTTTATACATTTGTCCCCATACGGCATTTAACATACTACTCCTCCTATTGTGTCGGCCATATCTGAAAATGGCTAATGTTGTATTATGGTATCATCAAGAAAATGTGCCTTAATTCCATATAGCACCATCATACATAAGTTTCTTAATACTCATACTTCAGGTCTGGATGGCATAAAGCAAACTCCTCCTATACGAAGCGACCCCTATGAACTTTACTGAAGAGACTGGATGTACTGAAGATTTCAGTAACCTCTCGCCTGGGCAGATCTTTCAACTGTTCTTCTGTCAAGGCAGTCTGGGAAAGTTGATGGTGACAGAGACCAATCGCTATGCTGACCAAACGCTGGGTGCAGATGCAGCCAATCATCAGCATGCCTGGACTCCAACGGATATCCCTGAGATGATGGCATTTGTGGCCTTGCTTCTGTGTATGGGCATCAACAAAGGCCACGCCACGCCATGCACTGGTCCAGGTCTGAAGTTCTGCGAAGTCCTGTGTACTCATCAACTATGTCTCGCAAACCGATTTGACGCACTCCTGAGATTTTCCACGTTGCCAACAACAGAGCTGAAATGGATGATGACTCTCCCGTGACAAACTGTGTAAAGTTCGCCCGCTGCTTCACATTGTACTGCCATTGTTTCGTCGCATATATAAACCTGGACGAAACCTCTCGCCAGATGAGACTATGATAAAGTTTAAAGGCCGCATCGGTTTTAAACAGTACATGCCACGCAAGTCTGCTAAGTTTGGATTGAAATGTTTTTCATTGAACGAGTCTGAAACCGGGTACACATGTGCGTGGAAGGTGTTCACTGGTTCAGAGCCCACATCGTACCAATTGCAGACATCCTCAATTGCTTATGCAGCAGCAAACCATCCATCTAACCTTTCAGCATCTGGCAAAATAGTCATGGAACTACTGCAAGGACTCGAACATAAGGGACATTTGTTTTCATGGACAATTGGTACACCAGCCCGGCTCTCGTCCACAAGTTGTCACAGCTAGGGTTTGGAGCTCGTGGAACAGTACGATACACCACCCAAGGGATTCCGGAGAGTGCAAACCCAAAGAAGTTCCGCATGAAAAAAGGCGATGACCACTTTTACACAAAAGCAGGGCAACTATGTGTTGTTTGGCAGGATGCAAAGCGTGTAACTCTTCTGACTAATTATGGTGACTGCAGTATGGACACCAAAGAAATTCGCAGCAAATACAGTTCCACTGGACTTCGTGAAATAAAAAACCTGTTCTCGTCAGTGATTATAATAAATACATGGGTGGAAGTGATCTAGCATCGCAACTGTGTCAGTATTATACACACCACCATAGATCGCTGAAATGGTGGAAAAGAATTTTCGTGGCCATTCTTGACATCTGTTTGGTGAACGCTACTGTCGTCTACAACCGAATTCCTACAAACCAGCACTTGACGAGCTTGGATTTCCGCGTGAAGGTGGTCAATGAACTTCTTTCCACCTGGAAGCACAACCGAGCAAAAGCACACCAATGAGCCATCGTGTCTTTCGAGTAGACATTATCCTGGGAGAAGTGAGCCCAGCAAAAGGCGCAACTGTGTCGTTTGCAGCACACAAGCCAAGCGGAAACAAACTCGTATGATTTGTAAACAGTGTCAAAAGCCAATGTGTGTTCTGCCATGGATTTTGTAGTTTCACAGTGTGTGATTAACATTTACCCCATGTAGTTTGGTTTGTGTCCCCCACCCCCATTTCAATGTTGCTCACCCAGCAAAAAATGCAACTGTGTCATTTGCATCACTAAAGCCAAGCAGTAACAAACTCGTATGATTTGTAAACAGTGTTAAAAGCCAATGTGTGCTGCCATGCTTTGAGAAGTTTCACAGTGTGATAAACATTTACCCAATGTAGTTTGGATTGTGTCCCCCATTTCAATGTTGCTCACTCAGCAAAAATGCAACTGTGTCATTTGCATCACTAAAGCCAAGCGAAACAAACTCGTATGATTTGTAAACAGTGTCAAAAGCCAATGTGTGTTCTGCCATGCTTTGAGAAGTTTCACAGTGTGTGATAAACATTTACCCAATGTAGTTTGGATTGTCCCCCCATTTCAATGTTGCTCACCCAGCAAAAATACAACTGTGTCATTTGCATCACTAAAGCCAAGCGGTAACAAACTCGTATGATTTGTAAACAGTGTTAAAAGCCAATGTGTGCTGCCATGCTTTGAGAAGTTTCACAGTGTGATAAACATTTACCCAATGTAGTTTGGATTGTGTCCCCCCCCCCCCCATTTCAATGTTGCTCACCCAGAAAAAAATGCAACTGTGTCATTTGCATCACTAAAGCCAAGCGGTAACAAACTCGTATGATTTGTAAACAGTGTTAAAAGCCAATGTGTTTTCTTCCATTCTTTGAGAAGTTTCACATTGTGATAAACATTTACCCAATGTAGTTTGGATTGTGTCCCCCCCCCCATTTCAATGTTGCTCACCCAGCAAAAAATGCAACTGTGTCGTTTGCAGCACACAAGCCAAGCGGAAACAAACTCGTATGATTTGTAAACAGTGTCAAAAGCCAATGTGTGTTCTGCCATGCTTTGAGAAGTTTCACAGTGTGTGATAAACATTTACCCAATGTAGTTTGGATTGTGTCCCCCATTTCAATGTTGCTCACCCAGCAAAAAATGCAACTGTGTCATTTGCATCACTAAAGCCAAGCGGTAACAAACTCGTATGATTTGTAAACAGTGTTAAAAGCCAATGTGTGCTGCCATGCTTTGAGAAGTTTCACAGTGTGATAAACATTTACCCAATGTAGTTTGGATTGTGTCCCCCATTTCAATGTTGCTCACCCACCAAAAAAATACAACTGTCATTTGCATCACTAAAGCCAAGCAGTAACAAACTCGTATGATTTGTAAACAGTGTTAAAAGCCAATGTGTGTGCTGCCATGCTTTGAGAAGTTTCACAGTGTGATAAACATTTACCCAATGTAGTTTGGATTGTGTCCCCCCCCCCCCATTTCAATGTTGCTCACCCAGCAAAAAATGCAACTGTGTCATTTGCATCACTAAAGCCAAGCGGTAACAAACTCGTATGATTTGTAAACAGTGTTAAAAGCCAATGTGTGTGCTGCCATGCTTTGAGAAGTTTCACAGTGTGATAAACATTTACCCAATGTAGTTTGGATTGTGTCCCCCATTTCAATGTTGCTCACCCAGCAAAATGCAACTGTGTCATTTGCATCACTAAAGCCAAGCGGTAACAAACTCGTATGATTTGTAAACAGTGTTAAAAGCCAATGTGTGTGCTGCCATGCTTTGAGAAGTTTCACAGTGTGATAAACATTTACCCAATGTAGTTTGGATTGTGTCCCCCCCCCCCATTTCAATGTTGCTCACCCAGCAAAAAATGCAACTGTGTCATTTGCATCACTAAAGCCAAGCGGTAACAAACTCGTATGATTTGTAAACAGTGTTAAAAGCCAATGTGTGTGCTGCCATGCTTTGAGAAGTTTCACAGTGTGATAAACATTTACCCAATGTAGTTTGGATTGTGTCCCCCCCCCCCCATTTCAATGTTGCTCACCCAGCAAAAAATGCAACTGTGTCGTTTGCAGCACACAAGCCAAGCGGAAACAAACTCGTATGATTTGTAAACAGTGTCAAAAGCCAATGTGTGTTCTGCCATGCTTTGAGAAGTTTCACAGTGTGTGATAAACATTTACCCAATGTAGTTTGGATTGTGTCCCCCCCCCCCCCATTTCAATGTTGCTCACCCAGCAAAAAATGCAACTGTGTCATTTGCATCACTAAAGCCAAGCGGTAACAAACTCGTATGATTTGTAAACAGTGTTAAAAGCCAATGTGTGTGCTGCCATGCTTTGAGAAGTTTCACAGTGTGATAAACATTTACCCAATGTAGTTTGGATTGTGTCCCCCCATTTCAATGTTGCTCACCCAGCAAAAATGCAACTGTGTCATTTGCATCACTAAAGCCAGCGGTAACAAACTCGTATGATTTGTAAACAGTGTTAAAAGCCAATGTGTGTGCTGCCATGCTTTGAGAAGTTTCACAGTGTGATAAACATTTACCCAATGTAGTTTGGATTGTGTCCCCCCACCCATTTCAATGTTGCTCAACCAGCAAAAAATGCAACTGTGTCATTTGCATCACTAAAGCCAAGCGGTAACAAACTCGTATGATTTGTAAACAGTGTTAAAAGCCAATGTGTGTGCTGCCATGCTTTGAGAAGTTTCACAGTGTGATAAACATTTACCCAATGTAGTTTGGATTGTGTCCCCCCCCCCATTTCAATGTTGCTCACCCAGCAAAAAATGCAACTGTGTCATTTGCATCACTAAAGCCAAGCGGTAACAAACTCGTATGATTTGTAAACAGTGTTAAAAGCCAATGTGTGTGCTGCCATGCTTTGAGAAGTTTCACAGTGTGTGATAAACATTTACCCAATTGTGGTCCTTCCGTCTCCCCCCCCCCTCCCCCATTTCAATGTTGAAGTGACAGTGCGCACACCAGCAACACAACATTGAAATGGGGGGAGGGGGGGGGGTAGGTTGTTCCTAAGCAATCTTGAAATGGGTGGGGTGGGTATGTGAGCAACCTTCATTTAAACTTGACTACTGCTACAGTAAAATCAATTTTGTGCAATTACCGCAACATTCCTTTCACCTGAACCTAAAATATATCACCTATTACGTTGGGGTTTATGAACCACCCATAAACAAAACAAGCATTTGTTTTATTGGTCAATATTTTTCTTGTCATAACTTGTGGAGTTATTTGTTGTCATTGCAAGAGTGGCCTTTCATGATGTTGTTGAGTGAGGGCGCTATACACTGAAAATTGTTAAAAAGTCTCTGGTAAAGAACTGAACATGCTATGCAAAAACCGGTAGCAACCAAGGCATGACTGATCAAATATAGCTCGGTATTGAAAGGGTTAAACGACTTTTTCACATAGGGGTAAGAACGTTTGCCTGATTTGTGAGGCCCTCTTTTAGCCACCATACTTTGTGTATGGGAAATTTGGTCCCCGTGTTATAAAATGTATCACGTGGTTCCCTGTTGGCAAAATTTTTTTTTTAAAGATGGTCAAAAAACAAACAAAAAAAAACACGCGTAAATAATACTTAAGTAGTTCTGAAAATCAAAAATCAAAAATCGCCCTGTGGTGTTCGACCAAAAATACAGCCGTAGGGCCTACAACGTAGGCCTACGTACACACGGCATTGAGTAGAGCTATACACAACGCACGTATATGAGTGGAACATGGTTGCCCCCAAAAATCACAAGATTTAAATTAAACCCTTGTTAATAGAATCCTTGTCTTTAATTGAGTGAATTGTACCTAAGTAGTGCTTCAAAATCCAAAATCGCCCTATGGTGTTTTTTCCTCCACTGATTGTACTTCCTATTTCCTACATGCACATCTCATGATTACGTTGTGAATAGTGCTATAATAATGTACGTATGTCGAGTTGTCTTACAAAAAATTAAAAAGACTTGAACATGTCATTGTCACACTCTTACAACGCCCTCATTCGTTTCAGAGCATTTTCCCCCTTTTTTTCGGATGCCTCGATCGTGGTGTGGTGTTTAGAAATTAACGTACCTCGCCTTTTCAGTGCAATCTAAGGATTTCAGCAATCTGCAGATTTCCAGCCTCCTTCCGACCTAGATTGCGCGCTCAATCTCGAGATTGTCCCTGACTTTTAACACGCGAAAATTATGGACTTCGGCGCGGCTACTACTAATAGTACACTGCAGCTACTAGAATGAGTTATTGATGCTTGTGTATAAACCAGTTCACTCACTTTATATAGTGTAAGGTGTTTCAATCAAAGTTGTACATTAGAAGAGAGCGTTATTTTTAAAAAGTTGCCCTGAAATTTGAGTGGTTTATTACTCCAAGTTATTGTTTTGGCCTAAAATAAATAGAGCTTCTTGTGTTACAGCATGGGTTACAGTATCATTCTGTCATTTGTTGTGTGAAAATACATTTGATCACCACTTTAACTTTTGGCCCCTTTACCTTTTTCAGTGTTGGCCGCTTATTGTGTATTTATTTTGTTTACCTCAACATTCTTTTGGGCAATATAATACATAAAAGTTGTAAAACTTTGCATGGTGAGGAGGATAACTGTAAGACTAATTGCGGTGACACCATGTGAAATTCTCAATTGAGTAGTAATTAGTTCTGAAGGTACAACTCGAGTTGTACCTCCAGTTCTTTTCAGAACTAATTACTACTCAATTGAGAATTTCACATGGTGTCACCGCAAATAGTCTTACTTACATAAAAGTTGTGTTGTGAAATTATTGCACACCTACCTGTGTCATTTAACGCAAATAATTCCCAAATTGCGCAAATTCCTAATTTGCGCAGCATCATAAACAGCGCAATCTTGAGTTTGCGCTGCGCAATCTGCAGATTGCGCCCAATTTTGCTCAATGTCGAGATTGCGCAAATGCCAAGATTGCGCTCAACACGTACACATGTAAATAAAAGACGCCCTCAAGAGTTACAGTTATACCGGAGAACGCTTCGAGACGCGAATGAGATGAGACGTGCTTTTGCGAGCGGCAATCTTGGTATTCCTAACACAGTAACAGTTTAAAATCTTTTCCTTTTTAGGCAAAAGAAGAGGTGAGACCTACTCCTTTCTTTTCAAATTATATTACTCATAAACAACCCATTAAGGTCAATTTTCTTTTGCATTTTCAAATCTTCGGTCTAGTTTTTTCATAGCATAGGGTGATAGGGGACCTCGGACTTCGTTGGACTAAATATGTCCGACGAATCTGAGGATGATATGACATGGGCTTTCGAGTCATTTCGTACCTTCGCAAACTCGTACCTTCGCAAACTCGTACCTTCGCAAACTCGTACCTTCACAAACTCGTACCGTCGGTTAAGACATCTCGTACCTTTGCAAACTCGTACCTTTGCAAACTCGTACCTTCGTACCAATAAAGATGTATGCATAACCAAAAGATCACTATTCCTTTCTGTGATTGGTCCATTTCTTTTTTATTTTACGTTACAAGAAAAACATACACGCATCCCTTTACAAAAATCGATTTTTATCATCAACGGAATTTGGGTACGTTTACGTTTGCCGGCATCCTGACTGTTTCCGGTAACTTCATAAAAAGAAAGTAGGTAATTTTGATTGCCAAACAATAAACCTTTCCACACCCATGCTCAAATCTACTGCGGGAATTCTATAAGGCAATCAGTTCAATTACATTATTTAATTGACTGATAATTCCATATCACTACATTATGAAACAAGGTTGGACTTTGAGGAAAAATAAAAAAGCATTCAACGATTAATACAAGTTATTAATAGCATCGTTAAGTACTGACACTGCATTGTTATAAATCTCTTTCTTGATGATGTGGTGGCCCTGAAAAGGGCCGATGGTTTTGTTTGTTTGTTCACACTGGTCCGTTGAGATGACTGCATCTTGACAGCAGACCCGATGTCGTCAGTTCGCCAGCCAGGTTCCGATCCCAGGCTTGGAATACTTTGCCTTGAACACGCTGGTACTGCTTGCGTTGGTACCGGCGCAACTTGGATTCTCTGACCAGCTTCATCTGCATTATAAGCGCCATTTTAAATCGACCGGCGGCATCAAAGGAGTTGCCGTGTGGTCGTGAAGCATGGTGACGGCGACATCAAAGAGCGGTGGAAGTCATTGACAAATAAAGAACCGGGGTTTGACAGGAAACTAATTAAGGGACATCAAGGCTGTTGTCTGACAAATAATCAGTACTGCAGTATTATTAACAAAGCATTAATTGATGACGGACTGCTGGACACGTCACCCAAACCCCGTACCAGAACTCAAAAACCCGACACTTTCTAACAGTTTCACGCAAAAACCCGGCACTTTCTAATATTTTATTCATTCGTAAACCCAAACCACGTAACAGTTTCAAAAAACCGGTGACAAATAATCAGTACTGCAGTATTATTAACAAAGCATTAATTGATGACGGACTGCTGGACACGTCACCCAAACCCCGTACCAGAACTCAAAAACCCGACACTTTCTAACAGTTTCACGCAAAAACCCGGCACTTTCTAATATTTTATTCATTCGTAAACCCAAACCACGTAACAGTTTCAAAAAACCGGTGGTACGACTTGACTTAATCGAAGGTACGAGTTTGCGAAGGTACGAGTTTGCGAAGGTACGACTTGACTTAACAGACGGTACGAGTTTGCGAAGGTACGAAATGACCTGCTTCCTGACATGGTATGGGATAGTTTATCTCAAGAACAACTATCTAACCGGAAAAGAAACAGACAAATAAGTAACCAACCAAGATCTACTCTAGAGTAGATAGACTAATAAGCCAGGCACAAGAAGAAGATGATGAAGAAGATAAAGAATATACAACAAAGATTTCTCGAAAGCGAACAAAATCATTTCAAAACAAAAGTAGCTCCTCTAGCATGTCTAGTGACTCTGATACTGATAGTGATGTAAGACAACAGAAAAGAAGAAACCTTAGCACATATGAACCACAAGTAAACCCTACTATAGTAATAATAAACTCCCCAGATGTAAAACTTGCACAAATTAATCCAATAAAAATAGCTAAAGCTCTTAACTCAATGGGACAAGATTACATAAAAAATGTTTCTAAAACCAACCAAGGAGGTATTAGTATCAGATGCTATACTTCAGCTCAAGCACACAAACTAAAAGGAATCAGTCAATTAGGACAATGGGCCGTGGTCACACGCTAAATCAGAAACACAAAGCAAAGGCGTCATTTCAGGAATTCCATCAGAAATTCCAGATAAAGAAATACAAAACGAGTGTAAAAGATTTGGGGTTACAGATGTGCGCAGACTCATGTATAAAAGAAACGGACAAACAGGAAAACTTCATCGGTATGTCTCACATTTAATACCCCTCATATGCCTACACACATCCAACTGGGTTATGAATCATTTACTGTAAAACCGTACATTCCACCAGTAATACGTTGTTTCAATTGTCAACGACTAGGCCACAGCAGCAAACAATTGCCGAAGCAAGACGAGGTGTGTCCAGAT
>CM055819.1:61304678-61334509 GCA_029582265.1 Zoroaster sp. YZ-2022 | reverse complement strand
TAAAAAAAAAAAAAAAACACGCGTAAATAATACTTAAGTAGTTCTGAAAATCAAAAATCAAAAATCGCCCTGTGGTGTTCGACACGGCATTGAGTAGAGCTATACACAACGCACGTATATGAGTGGAACATGGTTGCCCCAAAAAATCACAAGATTTAAATTAAACCCTTGTTAATAGAATCCTTGTCTTTAATTGAGTGAATTGTACCTAAGTAGTTTTCAAAATCCAAAATCGCCCTATGGTGTTTTTCCTCCACTGATTGTACTTCCTATTTCCTACATGCACATCTCATGATTACGTTGTGAATAGTGCTATAATAATGTACGTATGTCGAGTTGTCTTACAAAAAATTAAAAAGACTTGAACATGTCATTGTCACACTCTTACAACGCGAGCATTTCCCCCCTTTTTTTTTCGGATGCCTCGATCGTGGTGTGGTGTTTAGAAATTAACGTACCTCGCCTTTTCAGTGCAATCTTAGGATTTCAGCAATCTGCAGATTTCCAGCCTCCTTCCGACCTTAGATTGCGCGCTCAATCTCGAGATTGTCCCTGACTTTTAACACGCGAAAATGATGGACTTTAGGGACTACTAATAGTACTGCAGCTACTAGAATGAGTTATTGATGCTTGTGTATAAACCAGTTCACCACTTTATATATGTAGGTGTTTCAATCAAAGTTATACATTAGAAGAGAGCGTTATTTTAAAAAGTTGTCCTGAAATTTGAGTGGTTTATTACTCCAAGTTATTGTTTTGGCTAAAATAAATAGAGCTTGTTGTGTTACAGCATGGGTTCAGTATCATTCTCGTCATTTGTTGTGTGAAAAATTTGATCACCACTTTAACTTTTGCCCTTACCTTTTCAGTGTTGGCTGTATTGTGTATTTATTTTGTTTACCTCAACATTCTTTGGGCAATATAATACATAAAGTTGAAAAACTTGATTGAGGAGGATAACTGTAACATGGACATTAGTGAAATTCAAATGAGTAGTATTGTCTGAAGGTACAACTCGAGTTGTACCTCCAGTTCTTTTCAGAACTAATTGCTACCTAACGAGAATTTCACATGGTGTCACAACAGTCTTTACTATAAATGTTGTGTGTGAAATTATTGCACACCTACCTGTGTCATTTAACGCAAATACTTCCAAATTGCGCAATCTTAATTTGCGCAAAGCATCATCAAACAAATCTTTTTGCGTGCTGCAATCTGCAGATTGCTCAATTTTGCTCAATGTCGAGATTGCAATGCCAAGATCGCTCAACACGTCGTACACATGTAAATAAAAGACGCCCTCAAGAGTTACAGTTATACCGCTGGAAAAAAGGACAGGGAGACGGATTTTCTTGGCAGATATCGCTCTATTTCAAGCAAACAAGAAGTAAGCGCATTTAAAATAAAATTAATCAAACTCAATAACAAAATAAGAATATTTTGATGCAATTTCAGTGGGCAGATTTGTTGATTGGAACCAAAAAGGTTTTTTAAAGGTACGTGTTTGATAAACCGTTGGCATGCGCTGTTGGTATAGTTTTTAATAGTCCCACACCCCCCACACCCCGTTCCCCCGACGCAGGTCAATTTTAAATTATATAGAAACTGTCATATTAATTTGGGAAGAATGTCAACCCCAAAACCCTTTAAACAACGTATAACTTAAGATGTCTCATCATCTTTAAAGGAAATTTTTCAATTTACAGAAAAGGGGGGAATTCTAATTTTTTCCATTTTTTTTTTTGTTTAAAATTTGGAGTCGATCTTTTGTGATGTATCTTTTATCATTTTAAAAATGTTTTTTTTCCCCAAAATTTTTCCCCATTGTATAGTATAAGCACTATATATGCTTCATTGTTTTTGTATTTAAAATATGGTTTCTTTTTCATTTTAAAGACTATGTAAAAATTATGGGGGGCAGTAGTGATAAAACACTATTCAAACCCAAATAGAATTTAAATAGTAAACGGAGTAATTTAAATTTCTTAAGTTTTAACCCTCCTTTAAAAGGGTTTTAAAACTAAAGACACCAAAAGTTGTTGTCTTTAACCCATTACTTTGGAGTTCACTCAAAACAGGGAAAGAGGTGTGAAAAGGGGGTCCCCAAAAACACTCAAAAAATTTGTCAACTCCCAACCCATTGACTTTGTGATAAGGTCAAAACCAAACCACTGACAGTAAAACACAGCTCCCCGGGCTCTGTGGTTTGACCACACCAGTGGAAATGCACCAAAAAAAACCAAGGAGTTTTAGGCCCTAAAAAAAATTTCAGCCTGGGGAAGAGGTTAACTTTTTTAAAATTGATACAGAATGTTTATTTTTTCTATTCATAACCAATTAACTATTTGGAAATAGGAGAACAGTTTAAAGGGAAATTTTTAAAAATTTTTTTTTAAGAAACTTCATCAGTTTTATTTTCCCAATTTAAGGACCAAACAGTCATTTTAATTTCAGTGGCACTATAAAGTCCTTATTTTCGAAGGGGGGAATTTTTAAAGGAAAAACCAAATTATCAAAAGTGGGGGGTTTTTTTTTGCTTTCCACCAAAAATCCCAAGAACATTTTTAACGGTTAAGGGTTTAAAAAAATTCCCAAAAAAACCCCTTTAAAAAGTGGGGTTTGGAATACTTTTTCCCCCTACTACGGAAAACCCCCGGGAAAAAAAATTTAAACAAGTCCGCAGTCCGAGGCTAGTGGTTTTAGCAGGGACTAAGTACTGGGGGGTAGTCCACGGAAAAAAAAAAAAAATAAAAATTATTATTCCACAACGGATCCAGTTGTCACCTTTTCTGATAAAAAAAAATAAGGGAAAGGGAAAAACAATTTTTCGGGAAAGAATGTTGTATCCACCAATTTTTTAAGGTTTAAAAAATTTTTTTGAAACCATAACCAGTTAAAATGATTCACGTTTTTTGGGGGGAAAGAAAGAAACATCTTTAGAACACTTTTATGAGGGTTTTTTGACTTTTTTTCCTCAAAAAAAAATCCACCCCTTCAGAAAATAGAAGATCCTGGCCAGGTTTTGTACAAGATCGTTTCACTAAGGGGTGTTGACGATCAGACGAAAACCCGAGAAAGTCATGGGAACCAAAAATGCCTGTTTTTTCAGAAAAATATCCTAAAATTTGAAGTATAGTCCACTTCCATTTCCCCCCATGAGGAGCAACATTAGGTTATATTGTAAAAAAAGTGGGGATAAATTCTACCTAAATAACTATCCGGGGTTCCCAAAAAAATTTAAATTGACCCTATCTAGGCATTGGTTATTTAAGTATTTCAAAAGTATAAACATGTTTTTCAAACATATTTTTTATGATATTTTTTTTGAAAACATTAGATATTATTTCTAATTTTTTGTTTATTTTTAATAAAAAACGCAAAAGAATCAGTCATTCCCAGAATGTACAAATTAAATTTTTTTGGGGTAATTGGGGCCCAACTTAATACCAAAAACAGTTGGCCCAAAAAAAAAATTTTTTCCCTTTGTGTCATAAAGAATGCACATTTATTATTATTTCTTCCGTTTTTTTTTCTATATAAGGCGTTTTTTCAGAACCCAATGTTGGAAGAAGTGATAAATTTTGGAAAAACAAAAAAGAGGAGAGAAAGATTTTTAAAAACAATTTTCTTAAACTTAAAAGCCAGTAAACACATTCCCCTTTTATAAATTTTTGAATGAGATTTGTTTTGAATAAGAAACACCCAGGCTAGATAAACCACAAAAAACACTAAAACAAAGAAATTTCCAGTCACTAGTTTATTAACGCATTGTTAAAAAGAATCAGTTTATTTTAAAAAAGATACTTTTTTTCTATTTTCAAAAAATTTTAAATTTAAATTTTTAAAAAATTATACCAAGGAAATAAATAAAAAATGATTGGGAAAAAGGATACTTTTGTATGTTCATGAAATTTCTTTCATTTTGAACATTGTATTTAATTTATCCCTAACCCCTCCTACTGTTTGACCATTTTAAAACCCATTAAAAATTTCCATTTTAAAAATCCCAATTTTTTTTGTAACAGGTAATTTGAATTTTGGGAAGCGTAATTTTTTCAAACCATTCAAAGGGTTTTTTGAAGGGGGATACACTACACCTTTTGGGGTGTTTAAGAAAAATGGTTTCAAATGGTGAATGTACTACAGTGGGGAAATCATTCAAATGGTAAAACCCCCACATTGGGGGTTCAAAAAATTTTAAAGGGCATCAACTGTTAAAATGCCCGGGTAGGGGGGGTTTAAAAAAGCCTTTAAAGATATACAATGAAATGTAAGTCCAATTATTATTTTTGTTTTTGGAAAAGAATGAATTTTAGAAGTTTTAAAAATAAAAGGATGTAAAATTAAATTTAAAAAATGAGCAGGAGTATTCACTGATGGCTCTGGAGGCTTTGGGTCCCGCTTGTGTTTGCCCCCTCTGATGATGACCCCAAAAAGAGTTTGATGAAAGTCATGTTTGGACTTTTTCCCCGTTTTTTGTTTGATTTGTTTGCCTGTATATGTTCATTTATATTGTTTTTTTTTATATTTGTTGGTTTGTTTATTTCATAAAAAGGGTTTTGCAGATTCAGCAGTGTAAATCCATGCCCAAAAAATTTGAGGGGAGGAATGATATTAAAAATTTTACCCAAAAATGTCAAAGGATACCCCCCAAAATAAAACCAAAACATCCCCATAATTTCAGGGGGGGAATCCATGACCAAGGGCCCCCTTTAAAATGACGGGGGATTTTCCCCACCCAAAACGACGGGGAAAATTTTTTTTTTTTCCCCACTGGGTTGAATATTCCTTTAGATGAGATAACCCGTTTTTTTAAAACAAATGTCACGATCATTTTTTTTTAATATTTAATTATCATTTTGTTTATTTTTTGCAAACCCTGCAGCAATTTTGTTTATTTATTGATTTTTTTTTTGGGGAGAGGGGAAAAGGGAAGGTTTACCCACAAAGTATTGTTATGTTCAAAAGCCCAAACATGCTAACGACATTGAATCAAAAAACTGAAACCATTTAAAATTATTCAGATTTTCCAAAATGCCCCAAAACAGTTACCTCCATGCATGCGTTTAAAAATTTTGACCTTTAAACCTTTTTTTTTGGGACGAAGGGGTTTTTAAAGGAAAAACTGACAAAAAAGGGCCTATGGGTTTCGAAAGGGTAACAACCCCTGAACAAACGGGGTTTAATTTTAAACCTTTTAAAGGGGATTGAAAGGTGGTTTTTCAGAGCAAATTTGTTTTTTTTAAAAGGGGTTTATAAAATTGAAGCATTTTGGGCCCGTAAGCAGGGTTTTTAAAAGGTTTGAAAGGCAAACCAAGGGGGGTTACCCAAAATTGGGGAAAACCAAAAACGGGGGAAGAATCATAAATGGGAAAAAAAAAGGGACTTCCCAAAATTTAAATTTTTAATTTTTTTCCCTTTCAAAATGTGGTTTTTAAAATATTTCTAGTGAAGATTATACCATATTGGGTTTATCATTTGAAATTTTTCTCGGGAAATTTCCAATTTTGATTTACGTGCATGTACCTTTTAAAAGTAAAATATTATATTAAAATCGAAATTTTTTAAAAAAAACAACCTAGAACTTTCATGTATGTAATGTAAAAAAAAATTGCAAAATTTTTAATTGTATTGGTGTTTCCCATTTTATGGGACTTTTTGAGAGTTTTAGACCCGAAACCAAAAATTGAATTTAAGAAAGCCCATTGGGAAATTTGCCATTTAAAGATTGAATGATTTAACCACCAGGCTCCTTCAAAAACCACGACAATTCCAGGTTTTCCCCCTTTTCCATGTCCTTTTGTAAACGGTTTGCGTTGGATATGTAAAAAGTCACCAATGCTTTCATCACCGCCATTGTGTGTACTTTCACCAGATATTTGGAAAGTGTTGTACTTTAATTGTCTGTAACCAATCTTCAGATCCACCCCCAGGTCCCCGGTTCTTTTGAAATGTGAGGCCGATCACGTTTTCAGCAGCCAAAACTCACCGGGCAGTTCACAAAAACCCGATTTGTACCCCCAGCAGGTAGAACCCCGCCCATCATGCGTCTCTGAAAAAACAATCCCAACCCCCCCCGCGGTCTGGGGCACAGATATTGAGAATTTCAAACCCGCTGAGATCGGAGACACCAGGGGGAAACCCACCCAAAAGCTTCTACAAAATTCGGAATCCAGGACCATCAGTGAAAGGAGGGTCCATCCATCAAAAAAATAAACCCAAAAATTTGAAGTCCTGGGTAAGCCCCCGTCGAGGTACTATCACACTGTCGACTGAATTGAAATGAACGATTTTCAGTTCTTTTCCCCTTTCAGCTCGTCCACAAGAATGATCGCGAGTTTTTTAAACGAAGTTTTTGAGACCCTTCTTTTGCGCGAAAATTTGGTTTCAGTCCACCCATTGGCCTCCCAAAACCCATTAAAAGAGTTTAAGCAAAAACAGGGTTTAAGTAAAGAATGCAGAAGAGTACTTGTTTTCCTTTTTAATCTTTAATTGAAAATTTTAAATTATCAAAGGGTGTCTGTGAGTCAAGGGCAAAGAAATAGATGGGAATTAAAATTTGGGAATTGATTTATGTCCAGTGTAATAAATATATCAAAAAACTTGTATCGTGTATACTATATTTTAAAAATTTAAGAAAACAAACCCCCGGTAGGAAGGAGTTATTTTCTGGCTGCATTTTTTAGTTCCATGGGGGGATGAAATAAAATTGGTCGTTGAATTGCCCCGAGGGGTTTTATATATATAAATGTACATCAGCTTATTGATACCCTTTTCCACATATTTTAAAAATTATAAATTGGGTGATTGGTTAGTGTCCCTTAGGGGGGTTTCCCTGTAGTTAAAAAAAATCAGAAATGGGAAAAGCCAATGATTATGCCATGTTTTTCAAACCAAAATTTTATTCATTGTATGTGAAGGTTTTTAGGTTTGATGGAAAACTGCAACGCCAGTAATTTTTTGCATTTAGGTTATATGTTTTATTGAGAAATCAATTGGGGCGTGAAGACTTAGCGTTGTAATTTTCCCTTTTAAATGTGGATTTAAAAGTTGTTTTTTTTTTAAACTGTCCTTTAAATTTTTTCTTTGAAATGTTTTATTTCAGCATGAACACTTTTGCAAAATTTTGTCAATTGTTTTCTTTGAGCAAACCTCAAGTTCATATATAAATGCTTCTTGTAGACTGGTTGTTTATTTTTTTAAAGAATTTCATTGAATAGTATGTATAGAGCATACCATAGAAGGACTAGTGTTGATGTTATAATTTTTTTTATTTTTGGACAGCGGGAAATTTCTTGAAATTGGTTTTGTTTTCCTACTGATGGGCTTATCAACAAAAAAAGTTCCAAACACAGAGCCTTTAAACGACACAACCCCAGACCATAAAGGTTTCAAGTTATGACATATAGTTTTGTAAAGGTGACGTCGTGGGGATGTCATCATATCGAAAACACTAAAAAATTTAATTTAATATTTCAAAAATCATATCTCTGAACCACAAAAAATATTTACAAAACTTTTATCATCTTTAAATTTTGAATTATGACATTTGCACAGAAACCCAAACTGACTCCTTCCGGGCGAAACCGGGTGTTTAAGGGTATGGGATTTGGGGCCTGTGGACGAAATTTTTAATTGACCTTTAAAAAAGGGACTGATGACGTCATCACCTGTCAAGGCCCTTGGGGGTGGGTTTGAAAAAAATTTTTCATCTCAAAACCAGGAAATTAGAATAGACTTCGAATAAAGTGTTTAGTGGATTCCCCTTAAAAAAAATATAATGACATCAAAGTTCAGGTTCCTTAGGCATTTTAAAATGGATTATTTCCAACAGATTTGAACCAAATCAGGTACAACGTTATTTTTCATGTGGGGAAAATTTTTTTTATATATATATATATGCCCCAAATCACCTGATCTGCCCTTTTACTCCGGTCTAAACAGAAATTCAAATTAAACAATTTCATGAAAATCCATCAGTATAAAAATTTTGTTAATTGGGCGGCTTTTTGGAACAGCGGGGGAAATCTATATTTCTGAGCATTTGTTTTACTTTTTTTAGTTAAAAAAACCAGGGGATCACAAATTGCAATTTGTAAAATTTGAAAACCCAAAAAAATCTGGACAAACACCCCTGATATATACTACTCAAAAAAATTTTAGGGAACCCCGGTTATTAAATAAAATGGTTTGAAATTTCCATGAAGGGGATAAAATTTTTGGAACACCGGATTATTAAATAAATGGGTTTTAAAAAGCCCATGAACGGAAAACAATTTAGGGAACACCGGATTATTAAATGAAATAGGTTTGAAATGTTCCATGAACCGATAACAATTTAGGGAACACGGTTTTTAAAATAAAAAGGTTTGAAAGAAAACCCGGGGATACTATTTAGGAACACCGGATTATTAAATAAAATAGGTTTAAATGTTCCATGAACCGGAAAACAATTTATGGAACCCCGGGTTTATTAACAAAAAAGGGTTTGAATTTTCCCATAAACCCGGATAAAAAGGGAACCCCGGTTATTAAATGAAATAGGTTTGAAATGTTCCATGAACCGAAAAAATTTGGGGAACACCGGATTATTAAAGAAATGGGTTTAAAATGTTCCATGAACCGAAAAATTTAAAACCCCGGATTATTAACATGAAATAGGTTTAAAATTTTCCATAAACCCGGGGAAAATTTTATGGAACCCCGGTTATTAACATAAATATTTTTAAATGTTCCAAAACCCGATAACAATTGGGGAACCCCGATTATTAAATGAAATAGGTTTGAAATGTTCCAAAGGGGAAATTAGGGAACCCCGGATTTTTAAAATGAAATAGGTTTAAATTTTCCAAACCCGGGGATACTTTTTGGGGAACACCGGATTATTAACATGAAATAGGTTTGAAATGTTCCATGAACGAAAACAATTTATGGAACCCTTATTAACAGAAATAGGTTTGAAATTTTCCCAGAACCAAAAAAATTTAAACCCCGGATTATTAACATAAATAGGTTTGAAATTTCAAAACCCGGGGAAAAAATTTTGGGGAACCCCGGATTTTAACAGAAATAGGTTTGAAATGTTCAGAACCCGATAAAATTTGGGGAACCCCGGTTAAAATGAAATAGGTTTGAAATGTTCCATAAACCCGGGGAAAACAATTTGGGGAACCCCGGTTTAAAATGAAATAGGTTTGAAATGTTCCATGAACCGAAAAATTTTAGGGAACCCGGATTATTAACATGAAATAGGTTTAAATTTTCCATGAACCGGGATCAATTTGGGAACAGATTATTAACATGAAATGGGTTTGAAATGTTCCATGAAGGGGATAATTTTGGGGAACCCCATTATTAAAGAAATAGGTTTGAAAACCCAAACCCGGGGATAAAAATTTGGGGAAAGATTATTAAATGAAATAGGTTTAAAAATTTCCATAAAGGGGATAACAATTTAGGGAACACGATTATTAAAGAAATAGGTTTGAAATTTTCCCATAAACCCGAAACAATTTAGGGAAAACCCGGATTATTAAATAAATAGGTTTGAAAGCCCATGAACGGGATAAAATTTTGGGGGAACAGTTATTAAATGAAATGGGTTTTGAAATTTTCCCATGAACGGATAACAATTTAGGGAACACGATTAAAATGAAATAGGTTTAAAATGTTCCATGAACCGGGATAACAATTTAGGGAACAGGTTATTAAATGAATTGGTTTAAATGCCGGAATGTTTGGGGGTTTTTTAAATTAAAAAGGTTTGAAACCATAAACCCGATACTTTTAGGAACCCCGGATTATTAACATGAAATAGGTTTGAAATGTTCCGAACCGGAAAACAATTTTGGAACCCCGAAAAATGGAAAAGGTTTAAAATTTTCCCATGAACCGGGATAAAATTTGGGGAACCCCGGATTTTTAAACGAAATATTTTGGGTTCCATGAACCGAAACTTTAGGGAACATGGGTTATTAAAAAAATAGGTTTAAAATGTTCCATGAACCGAAACAATTTGGGAAACCCCGGATTAAACAGAAATAGGTTTAAATTTTCCATGAAGGGGAAACAATTTAGGGGAAACCCCGGATTAAAAAAATAGGTTTAAAAAACCATAAACCCGGGGATAAAAATTTTAGGAACCCCGATTATTAACATGAAATAGGTTTGAAATTTTCCCAAAGAACCGATAAAAATTTTAGGGAACCCCGGATTTTTAAAATGAAATAGGTTTGAAAATTCCTAAACCCGGGGATAAAAATTTTAAAACCCCGGATTATTAAAAAAATAGGTTTGAAATGTTCCATAAACCCGGGGAAAAAATTTTAAAAAGGATTATTAAATGAAATGGGTTTGAAATTTCCCAAGAAGGGGATAAAATTTGGGGAAACCGTTATTAAATAATTGGTTTGAAATGTTCCATAAGGGGATAAAATTTAGGGAACACCGGATATTAAATAAAAGGTTTGAAAACCATAACCCGGGATAACAATTTAGGGAAATCGATTATTAAATGAAAAGGTTTGAAATTTTCCCAAAAACAAAACAATTTAGAAATGGGATTTTTTAAATAAATAGGGAAATTCCATGAACGAAAAATTTGGGGAACACCGGTTTATTAAAAAATGGGTTTTGAAATTTTTCAGAAGGGGATAAAAATTTTGGGGAACACGATTATTAACTAAAAATAGGTTTAAATTTTAGAAGGGGATTAAAATTTGGGGAAACCCCGATTATTAACATGAAATAGGTTTAAATTTTCCCAGAACGGATAAAATTTGGGAACCCCGGGATTAAAAGAAATAGGTTTAAAATTTTCCATGAACCGATAAAATTTTGGGGAAACCCGGATTATTAACATGAATTAGGTTTGAAATGTTCCATGAAGGGGATAAAATTTAAAAACCCCGGATTATTAAAGAAATAGGTTTGAAACCCAAAGGATAAAAATTTTAGAACATCGGATTATTAAAGAAATAGGTTTGAAATGTTCAAACCGGGGAAAAATTTTGGGAACATGGGATTAAAGAAATAGGTTTAAACCCAGAAGGGGAAAACAATTTAGGGAACACCGATTTTTAAAAAAAGGTTTGAAATGTTCATAAACCCGGGGATAACAATTTAGGGAACCCCGGGATTATTAAATGAAATAGGTTTGAAATTTTATGAAGGGGATAAAAATTTTGGGGAACACCGGTTTATTAAATGAAAGGTTTGTTTCCATAAACCCGGGATAACAATTTGGGGAACCCCGGATTATTAAATGAAATAGGTTTGAAATTTTCCGGATAAAAATTTTGGGGGAAAAGGTTAAAATAAAATAGGTTTAAATTTCATGAAGGGGATTTTTTTTTGAACCCCCATTTTTTCAGTAGTCTTTCATGACTATTTCAGTGTTGTTTCTCATCAATTTGTAAAAATTTTGTTTTCAAATAAATGATCTTTTTTAAAGAAATTCTTTTTCCCCTAAATTGTTTTTATAAGCATGATCGAGATAAACTTCCGGTATATGTGGGTTTTAAAATCAGTGTGTGTGTCATGTTTATCTAGACGAATTGGCCTGTATCCATTGTTTGTGCAGATTTTTTTATTGGTCAGGGAAAGCCATCGCCAGTAATTTGGCGTTTAGCATTATCACGTTTATTAATAAAATCAACTCATGTAGGAAAATTGTAATTTCACATTTCATAATTTGTGTTTCAAAACCCTTTGGGTTTTTTTTTAACAAGTGCCCCCTTAAATAATTATTCGTCTGAAATGCTTTTAGTTTATTTGGAAAAAAATGAACAAAATAAAATTTTTTCTAATTGTTTTCTAAAACCTTTTATAGAAATGAAATTTATTGTAGGCTGGTTATTTATTTTTTTAAAAGTACCGATGTAAAAGGGCTACTGATGAAGGACAGGTTAAAATTGCCCAACAGAATTTAAAAAAGTGGGTAATTTTGATTGAAGATTAAATGTTATAATTTTTTTTTTACTCAGTTTAAAAAGACTGTCAATAATGGCCCGGACATTATTTTTTCACCAATTTTTTTTTTTTGTTTAATTGTGAAAATGTGATTCCCATGGAACGATTTTGAGTTTTTCCCCAGGAATCTGAAGAATACTTTTTAATTTTTACCCCAAATTAACCCCCCCCCCTGGTTTTCACCCAACAAAAAAAATTATTTATATTTTTAAAAAAAAAAGTTTGTTTTCAAGTTTTGATTTATTTTTCCTTTGTTTCATCAGGTGCTTCCCAAAGACATTGGAAACCAAAGCATCTTACGAGCCATATCGTCTAGCCAAAGCCAGGTAAATAAAATTTCGACGGACATTGATAACATAATGTCAATGATGCCCCCGCTTTTGGGATAAAAAAAAATTGTACATGCTGCACAAATTAAAAAAGCATCATTTGTTAAAATAATGTTTTGACCCTTTCTACCCGGGAAAAATGTCCCTTATTGTCACAACGAGGCACAGATAGCAGTGGTTGGGTTTATATATAACAGTTGAGCGAATAACGCCCCTGTTGACTAAAAAAAAGGCTAATATAAAAAATCAGACTGTACTGTATTTCATTGATTATTTAATAAAAAAACAAAAAACAAAAATTTCAAAAATTTAAACGAAACAAAAAAAAAATTAATCGGGGGATTCGTAAACAAATTCTTAATTGATCCCTGATGCTACCATAGGAAGTAAACAAACATTGAATCACACAAAAAACGAAAAAACAGGGCTTAGGCCCCTTTTTGAGAATAAAAACAATACTAAAAAAAAAATAAAAATTAATACTACACAGTTTGAGTTGGGGCACCCAGGCCGGGGACTAAATAATTTTTTCTATGAATTAATAAAAAGATAAACCATAAAAAACTGTGTCTTTAACATGTACTAAGAACAGACTGTATTTATATGCAAGGTTGTTTATACATACTATCCCCATTGGGAGAATTGATGACATTTCCCCCGATTGAGCCCCCAATATACAATGAGTTGCGGTTGTTCTTCTATCCCCATTGGGAAAATTTTTGATGACATTTTTACCCTTTGAGACCCTGAGTATCCAATGAGTTGTGGTTTTTCCCAAAAATATCCCTTTGGGGGGATACTTATAATTTTGATTGAGCCCCGTGGTATCCCAGTGAGTTGTCAGGTTGTTCATAAACACCCATTGGGAGATCTCAAACCTTGCCCATTGGGTAGTATAAAGAGTTGTAAAGGTTGTTTATGAATACTTTTCATTAAATTTTATCCCTTTACCCGATTGAGACCCATAGATCCAATGAGTTGTAAAGGTTGTTTATAAATACATCCCCTTTGGGGAGATGCCTGATGACATTTGACCCGATTGAGACCTTGAAACCCAATAGTTGTCAAGGTTGTTTAAAAAACACCCCCATTGGGAGATGTTTGACACTTTTCCGATTGAGACCCGTGGTATACTAATGAGTTGTAAAGGTTGTTTATAAAACATCCCCATTGGGATACTCTGATGACACTTGTCCCGATTAGACCCGTGGTATATAATGATTTTCAAACTAATTTTGACCTTTTATGTTTTAAACTACGATTATTTGTTTTTAATAAAAGAAAATTTAAAAAAAGGAAAACAAAAAAAATTTTGAACCAAAATTGGGGGTTGTTTTGGGGAGGGGGCTGCACCCTTTTTCCCCTAAAAAATTTTATGCCACTTAAAAAAACATCTTTTCTAAAAAAAACAATTTTGTCATGGATATACTTCTTGTTTCAGTACTTTTCACAGTACAGGTACAGTTTTAACACAAATTTACCCCTTGTATTGGTTTTTTCCCCAAGTCGGCAGATTTATCAAACTATCAACATATTAAATATTTTTCACGGTTTGCAGTTATTCACAACATATCAACAAAATATATTTGTATTCCAGTCTTTTTTTTTGGATCGGTACAGATTTTTTGTCCGGATGAGATGAGGACTCAAACCCCGTGTTGTTCTAAAGTCTTTCTTCTTTTTATATAAGTAGAAAATTATCCGGAAATTATTTGAGTTAGTACTAAAAGTCGATACTCAAACGCCTTTTTTATTTCCCAGATGTGAACATTTTCCCAATATGACAGCAGAGGCTGAGGTTTTATTGGTGCTATCATTTTCATGCACGCCGGGAGGGGGAAACCCGCCCGTTTTCCGGGTTTTGAAGAGAATTTGCGGGGGATCAACTGCTACAATCATCGATCGGGGAAAGGGGAAGAATATTAAAATCTTTTCTTTGTCTCAAAATCTTTGCTCAACGTTGGCAGGATGAAAATATGGAATGTTAACAAGCATTTGTTATTAAATTAGTTATCCACATAAATCTGACGGGTTTGTTAAAGTTTTTTTTTTTTGGGGGGGGGGGTGACCTGCACACTTAAAAGTGATTGATGCCCAATCAAAACCCCTTTGAAAAATTAAGGGAAAGGGCCCAGACTTTTTGGGGGCATGACCCCCAGTTGGTTCTCTAACACGGCGTTTTAAAAAAACAAGATGGTGTGGCCCTTTCATTAAATGTTTTTATTTTTGGTTTGGGGAGTCGAAAAAAGTGTGACCGCAAAAGATGGGAGTTAAGGGAAAAAAGGGTTTAAAATTGAGGGGGTTTTGGGTTTTTTTTCCCCCATTTATTTTGTGGAAAGTTAAATTCTGATAGGAATGGAAAACATGTTTTGGGGAGTAATTTAGAAAAAAAATAAAAAGTTTTGCCCTTTTTTTTTTTCAAAAATTTTATTGTTTAATTTTCGGGAAAAAAATTTTTCTTTTTTCGGAAAAAGGGCCTTATGAAATTTTTGAGAAACTAGGTGGTTTTTTATTGTTCAATCACAGGTTTTTATAGATCAAAAACCACCCCTTTAGCCATTGTCTTTCAGCTTGCAGCCCTTTTGAGAGGGGGTTAATCCTTTTTGTTTCGGTGAATGTTTGCATATGTGTGGATCCCCGGTTATGATTGTCATCGTTCCCCAAACCCCTCAGGCTTTTTTAAATTACTATCCTCATATTCGGATGAGGAATTTCCCCGGTCCATTCCCGCCACGCCAGATGCATTTGGTTTTTCCCCGCACCGCGGTATTAAAACCCGGTAAACGTGAGGGGCGGGGAGAGTCCATCGGGAACGTCCCGGGGAAATAGTCCAACGATCTGTTCCCATGGGGAACCCCGGGGGAAAGTAGACGCCGCCAACCCCGAGCCGATACCCCATAAAAAGATGGGGGCACCGAAATGTGGCTTTTTTCCAAGCTCAATGATGCCGAACAGAAAAAATTGTTTGGGGTAAGCAAAAAAAATTTTTGGGACAGTACCCTCGAGGAAAAATAGCCGGCCCCCCGAACAGCCAACTTAAAGGGAGCAAAATTCATTCCCCAAACCATTTATTTTTTATTAAAAAACCCCCAGTTGTTGGATTTGGGATGAATTTAATGGAAAAAAAGATCCGGTTTCTAAAACGTCCTGAACCCAAAAAAGCAGCGGTGGGTTTAGGGATTTTATAAATAAAAATAATAATAATAATAATAATAATAATAATAATAATAATAATAATAATAATAATAATAATAAAAATAATAATAATAATAAAAATAAAAATTAATAATAATAATAATAATAAAATAATAATAATAATAATAATAATAATAATAAAAAATAATAATAATAATAATAATAATAATAATAATAATAAAAAAAAAAAATTAAAAATTAATAATAATAATAATAAAAAAATTAATAATAATAAAAAAAATAATAATAAAATAATAATAAAAAATTAATAAAAATAATAATAATAATAATAATAATAATAATAATAATAATAATAATAATAATAATAATAATAATAATAATAATAATAATAATAATAATAATAATAATAATAATAATAATAATAATAATAATAAAAATAAAAATAAAAAAAATTAATAATTGTTTTTAAAAAGGGCACATACCCAGCAACTAGATAAAGGCAATGCCATGGGCTCATAAATCTTCCCTAAAACCCATCTCGCCCCTGGGAGTATACAGTCAATTGCGCCATTACACCCATAGCAATCAAATACAACAACAACTCTGCCCCCCGGCCCCATTTACCCCTGGGGGGAAAGGGGCAATTTTTTTAAATTTCTTGCTCAGACACAAGCACCATGGTGCGCGGATTCAAACCCTAATTCTGACAACTTGGCCATCAGAACACAAATCCGTGACTAAACCGTCAACATGGCATCATGCTCTTTGTGGGCTAATAGCACAGTACTGAATCCCCCAAATAAAACAAACCAGGGGGGGAGTTATAATGGGGTTGTTAGTCATGAAGATATTTTTAAGTTTTAGTTTGATTCAAAATGTAATGATGTACACCCTTGGGTTTTTTTGGGATAAAATCGTTTTATAAATGTGATTTATTATTATTATTATTATTATTATTACTTTTCCCTTTTTTAATTTTATAAATTGCTCAATCGGTGAAGACATTGTTTGCCATTGTGAAATATTCCGTAGATTGATGATCATTGGGTTTTTTGACTTTTTTTTAAAGTGTGTTTAATCTGGAAAAATGGTTTGTTTGCAGAAACGGAAAGTTTAAGGCGGGGGGGCATTATCAGAGAAATTTAAATATGGGGTGAATTTTTCCTCATCCCTAACCCAAGGCTTCAACACCCGTGAACAAAAATGCAACAAAAAAAAAAGTGGCAGGTGTTAAGGGACAAGATCCACCACTAGAAAATGGTTCTTTTGTTCTCTGCTGAGGGCAACAAGAGCAACAATTTTTTACTTTGTTTCATCTTGTTGCACTGAGATGTTAGGGCGGATATTAACCGCTGCATACGAAAAAAGACTAATGCATGGTTTCAAGTATGAAATATTATCACGGGGGAACAAAGAATACTTTTATTACAGCAGGTTTTGAACCTGTCCTCCAGGTTAACATCGGCACGGGACCATCTACCCCTATTTGGCAATATTTTTATTCAGGTGGCAGGGGGGGGGGAAGGGTTTTTTTACAAATCTGAATTTTTTAATAATAATTCCCTTTTGTGTTGGGCAACACGATCGAAGATTTTAACAGGGCAGGGAATTTGCCCTTATTTTAAAGATGAAACAGTTTTTGAATATGACCTTATCATGGGTGTTACAGTCACTGGTTAATCTAAAACAGCCCTGTTTCCATGCCCGTTGATTGGGTTTTTTTCCCTTGTTGAATAACTTTTTTTCTTTTTTTTTATATAATTGTCACAGAGCCCCAGATTGTTAATTCTTGGGCGGTTTCATCCGTAAGGTGAAACAGGTAAAAATTTTTATCTTTTGGGAAAGGGGCTTTTCTTTTTCCAAATTTAAAATTACTTTAAAAAGCGCCCCCCAAACAAGGGGCCCCTTTCAACTTGTCCCATTTTTGGGACAAAAAAAATTTTTTTTAACGTTTGGGTAAGGTGAATGTTCAAAAGTAATAAAGGGGTTTTTTCCAAAGCCTTGATCTACTGATAATCCCCCAACCGAATTTTGATTCTCCAAGAAGTTCAAATAACTGAACCGGGTTGTCTCATCAGAATCATGGGTTCGTTATCTATCCGTCTTTTTTTGAATGTGATGATTTCAGGTGACATATGGTCCCCTCGGGGCTGGAGAGGGAAACCTCCCAGGAGGACGGGGGGTTGCCCCATGGGCATTTTGATGTCTTGGGTAACTGTCAGGTGTGGGGTCTTTCTTCTCATGCTATTACTTTTCCATTCACATGTGTCTTTGAAAACAAAATTATAATTTTCTTGGTTTTTGAGTTGTAAACTTGGGTCAATGATAGCGCCAATCACAATTTTTGGGGATAACCCCAACTTGATATAATCCATTCAGTTGTTAAATAAACCAGAAATATATGACTTGAATTGACCTGACATGAGAAGATTTGATTTAACCTGACCCTGGCATTTAATAACTCAACTATTGCCTGAAAATGACTTTAATTGGGCCCAATATTCATTCATTCAGGGAAAAAATCAGTTTTCCTGAAGACATCAGAGCAACGTGCGTTGAACCCAGTTCTTTTCAGAACCAATTTTAATTGAGAATTTCATGGTATCCCCTAACGTCTTAATATTTTCACCATGCAAAATTACAAATATTAAAAAACATTTTAATTAAACCCAAATTTTACCCAAAAAATTTTCCACTTTATTGTCTTTTTTTTGAAAAATTAAAATATATTTTTATTTATAAACGGGAAGACAATTGGTCATTGCATTTGATAAACTTTTTTTTTTTATTAAACCCTTTTCCTTTTTTGCCCCGAGGTATTCGACCGAGCATGTCAGACATTGGCCCCACGCATGGGGGACAAAGGGAAAATGACAGGTAATTATTCTTGCTGTATTCATTTAAACCCTTTAAGGGGGAAAGGGAAAATTGATGATTGTCTTCATAGCCGCGAATCAAAATTTTTTTTAATCAATTTTATTTTTTGATGAGATAAATATCAACACCATTTTAAATTTTCATTTCTAATTTGTGATTTTATGACATTAAATATCGTTTTTGAGGTACCTTTTTGCATATAAAAAATTGGGGGGATTGGGGGAAAACTTTTACCATATTTGAAAAACCCTTTATTTTACAAAACCCCAAGAAGAATTTTCCCCCCAACCCAAAAAAATGTTTGGGTTTTATTTGGGTTGTTTTGAGTTCGTTCCAAGCGCATTTTCTGACCAAATTGAACCAAAAAATTTTGACTTCGCTTGGTTTAAGATGGCGGTTTAAAAATAAAAAGTTTTGTAAATTATTTTTTAAAATGATGGAATGATTGTTTTTATACCATATATCTTTCAAAGTTTATTTAGCACTACAGAAATTCTAATTTTCCAAAATTTAATTCACCAAAATTTTGAGAAACGATGATGATTGAATCGTTAAGTTGAAAACAATTTTCTGGGTTTTGTTCGCCGAGCTTCCTTGTTTCAGTCAAAAAGTAGTCAGAAACGTTTCTTTCATGTTCCAAAAAACCCCCCCCAGATTGTTGGTTTCAGGGAAAAACCTTTGGGTTTATTTTTTTCATTTGTCAAAACCTTAAAAACCCTATAACTCATGGGCAACTATCTATAAATGCATCCCTATTTTATAGTAGAAACAAATCTGTGTTTTTTAATTTCTGTTAGAGAATTAGAGGATAACTGTTTCCCAAAAAAAGAATATTTTTTTTTTTAATTTCAGAAAATAGTGAAAATGATTCAGATTGTTGATATTCATTCCATTATGGAATATTTTTTCAGATAAAGACATTCGTTTTTGAAATTATTTTACTAAATTTACAAACAAAACACCCAAGAAAGGGGTTTTAGGGATGGTTTGATGCCATCTTTTCTTTTTCACCAAATTAGTTTTAATTTGACAATTTTTTCCTCATCATAAGAATGTTTTTTCCCCCATTTTTGTTAAGTTGTAGAATTTAAGGGAACTGTTTCTTTGATCAATCTGTGGAAGTCATTTTTGGGTATTCTTTATTGTATTTGGGAAACCTGTTTAATTTCTTACAGTTACTAGAGAAATGAAAAATGGTTCTGTGCGAATTTTTTGAACGTTATGATTAGTGTTAGTCTTTGGGGAAATTTTTAACGCATATTGACCGAAAAAGTTCAAAAAATAAACCAAAACCAAAACAAACAGAAGACCAATTTTTCCCGTTGTTGGGCCCAAATTTAGGCAGTTAACAACTCAAATAAATAAATTTACAAGGCGGGGGAAAAGGGCAAGAATGTAGTAAGTAAAATTTAACAGTCATCAAAGAACAACCCATCTTTTTCTAAACCCTAACAACAATTGTTTCAACAATTGGGGGGTTCCAGAACGGTTTTGCACAAAGTATTAACTAACCTTCAAAACCTCCAAAAACCTCTTTTTTAAAGGAAATTTGAAGGATTTAGGTTTTTGTCTTTTTTCCATGGCATGTACATCCATGTTTTTTGTAGGATTTAAGGGTGTTCAGGGGCACTGTTTATTGTCATGCAATACAGGAAGGGTCCCCAAAAGCATGTATCCGATTAAAACACATGTGTCGTATTTCTTTACTACTGAAGGATTTTGGGGATTTAGGCGAAACAAATGGGTCTAGGGGGGGGAAATTAAAATTGGTTCATTTAGCACAAAAACAAAAGCAATTCTTTTTAGTGGAAAAACACTTTTCCCAAATTAACCCCCAAAGTGATCCCCAGAAACACTGTCAAAACCCATGTAAACAATGCCGAATAAAGCAAAGAGCAAATTTGAGTTGAAACAAATCAATGGAATGGGTAAAGGGTCCCAAGTTATTAAAAAAAAAACAAAATTTCGAGAACCCCCAAAAAACCGTTTATAATCAAACACCAATGCGAAAAAATTGAAAATTGTTTGAATTGACAGATTTGCTGCAAACCGAATGGATTGCCTTTGGGGGGGGTTAAGTCACCCCTCAAACGCTGTCTACTTTCTGGGAATAACACAAGATTTGTCTTCAATTTAAATAAACCAATTTGGGCGACAAAAACTTTTATAACTTCCATCTCACCTTTCTTATGTCTTTTGTATAAATTATTAATTATTATCTGTATATTTAACTTGAGAATTTGGGAAAAGAAATAAAAAAGAATTGAATTAGTTTTTAACCAATTTAAAACTTTTTCGAGACAAATTTTTCCCCTTTTTTTTTTCCGATATGGAGTAGGGTTTCCCTAAAAATTTTGTTTCAGTGGGTGGACCCGTAAGTTGATTTTAGTATTCCACGATTTACTGATCCCATGTTTTTAAAGTACTTTTTATAAGGTCCATGGTGGACCACAATTTTCAATATTTTTTAGGTGGACAAAAAGGTCAAGTTCCGAGGAAATAAAAAAGTAAATAAAATTTTCGTGGCGGGGTCAGCTTTCCCCATCAAGTTCTGGGAGCAGAATTTGGGGTTTAATCCCGTGACACTTTGTCCTTAAAGACATTTAACCATAATTGTTTTTTCCACCGGGGAAAGGGGACCTGTGAGGGGGAAATTGGGTTTATTAGCCCCCGGGGTGTAATGGCAGCAATTGGCTGATATTTTAGGAGTGAGATGGTTTTAGGAAGGTTTTGAGCCAGAGCAGGGAAAGATATAAAGGCCGAGCACCCTTGTTGGTGGATCTGCCAATAAGTCCCCACAAAATTTTTTATTATAACAACTAAGATTCAGTGAAGTCTTTTATTTTGACTGGGCCCCGGGGTACCAGGAGAGTGGTTTTTACTAGGCTCGGACTACTAGGGGAGGGTTTTACAGGCCCCCGGGCACTAGGGGGGTGGTTTGACCCACCCAGGGGCCAGGAGGGTTTTGATAAGGGCCCAGGACTACAGGAGTGGTTTTTACAGGCCCGGGACCATAGAGGGGGTTTTGACTAGGCCTGCAGGACTACTAGGAGGGTTTTTACAGGCCGCCGGGGTACCAGGAGTGGTTTGACAGGGCCGCCCGGGCTCTGGGGGTGGTTTCCCAGGGCCTGGGACCAGGGAGTGGTTTTTAGGGCCCCGGGGTCTAGGAGGTGGTTTTTACTAGGCCCCCGGATACTGGAGAGTGGTTTGACCAGGCCCCCTGGGCTGGGAGGGTTTTTACGCCCACGGGCTACCAGGAGAGTTTTGACTGCCCCTCCAGGGGTTTTGACTAGGCCGCCGGGCTCCCAGGGGGGGGTTTTTAAGGCCCACTGGGCTACCAGGAGAGTGGTTTGACGCCCACTGGGGTCTAGGGGTGGTTTGACCAGGCCCGCAGGACCTAAGGGGATGGTTTTGACAGGCCTGCAGGACACAGGGGGGTGGTTTTGACTAGGGCCGCAGGACTTTGGAGGTGGTTTTTACCAGGCCTGCCGGACCAGGAGGTGGTTTTTTTTAAGGCCGCCGGGCTACAGGGGAGTGGTTTTTACCAGGCCTGCGGATACTGGGGGGTGGTTTACCCAGGCCGCCGGACTACCAGGAGGGTTTTGTAGGCCGCGGACACTAGGGGGTGGTTTTTACAGGCCCGCCGGGCTACCAGGGAGGGTTTTTTTACTGCCTGCAACATAAAATGGTTTTTACCGGGGTGCCGGACTACCAGGAGAGTGGTTTTTACTGGCCCCCGGATACTAGAGGGTTTTGACAGGCCCCAGGGCCACAGGAGAGTGGTTTTTACAGGCCTGGGACTACCGAGGGGTTTTGACCGGGGCCCGCAGGACTACCCACAAGAGAAGGCCATTTGAAACCACGCCCCCGACTAACATTGTAAAACAGAGCTTACGTTTTCGTTAATACTTGTTGGAATTCTTTTTCCCCAAAACTATGAAAAATATGTTTTACCACACTCATTCAAAAAAAATCTTAGTGCAAATTTTTCAAATGTTTTTTTTATATTATGTTCTGAATTTTTCTTTTACCCTTTTTTCAGTTGGTATCTATCAATCAATTAATCTGTTATTTATATTTTATATTATATTTTCTTCGCAAGGGTGGCTCCTTTCCATCAAGGTTTTTTGATCCTTCCTTTCTTTTGTATGTAACATACTATATATTGTTAATTTACTTTAAACCATTGTTGTACACTGAGAAAAACAAATAAAATGAAATGAAATGAAATAAATGAGGGTTTTGACTAGGCCCGCCCGGGCTACTAGGGGAGTGGTTTGACTAGGCCTCCCCCTACCGGAGAGTTGTATTGACATATAGCCCGCGGACTGGGGGGGGAGACTAGCCCCCATATAGGAGGTGGATTTACAGGGCCGCAGGACTACTAGAGAGGGGGATTTATAGGCCTGCAGGACTACTAGGAAGGGGATTGACAGGGCCCCCCCGGGCTACTAGGGGGGGGTAAACAGGCCTGCAGGACTACGGGAGGGGTTTTACCAGGCCTGGGGGCACCGGAGGTGGTATTGACAGGCCCGCCGGGCCCGGGAGGGGGGTTTACCAGGCCTGCAGGACCAGGGGGGGGGATTCAGGCCTGCAGGACTATAAGAGGGGTATTGACAGGGCCCGCAGGACTACTAGGGAGGGGATTTACCAGGCCCGGACACTGGGGGAGGGTTTTACTGGCCTGGGCTCTGGGGGAGGGTTGACTAGCCCGCAGGAAAAGGGAGGGGTTTTACCGGGCCTGGGACACTAGGAGGGGATTGACTGGGGCCCGCAGGACTACTAGAATGGTATTTACAGGGCCGCCGGACTACGGGGGGGGGTTTTAAGGGGCCCGCGGACTACTGGGAGGGGATGACCAGGCCGCAGGACTCAGGAGGGGTTTTACCAGGCCCGCAGGACTACTGGGAGGGTTTTTACTAGGGCCCGGGAAATAGGAGAGGGGGTTGACTGGGGCCTGGGCCAAGAGAGGGATTTACAGGGCCCGCAGGACATGGGAGGTGGTATTACTAGGCCGCCCGGGCTACGAGGGGTTTTACAGCCTGCAGGACTCAGGAAGGGTTTTTACAGCCCGCAGGACCATAGGGGGGGATTTACTAGGGCCCGCAGGGGCTACTGGGGGAGGGGGACTAGGCCTGCAGGACACTGGAGAAATGGTTTATACCCGGATACTCGGAGGTTGTTTTACTATTGGCCTGCAGGACACTAGGAGGTGGTATTGACTGGCCCCGACTACAGGGGAGGGTATTGACTTGTCCAACGAGTTTAATGGGAGGCAGTGCCCCCAAACAACCACTTTTTTTTGTCTTATAAAAGCATTTTGTTTCTGTTAAAATGGCATGTCGCGGGACATAGACTCACGCACTTCAAGCTGACCTTTGGGGAGTACATTTTAAGGGGGACTAGGGGGGTTTGGGGCCCCTTTAAAAAACTCTCTTAAAACCCAAAGCAAACAAAAATTTTAAAAAACATTCAAAAAAACTTAGAAGTCCCAAAAGTTTTAAAAACCAAAAAAAAATTATTGATGTCTAACCTTTTTTTCCCCTCAATTTTTTGTGGATGTTCAGGCACCCGTGAGTTATTCTCATCCCAATGGAAACCACCCCCACAGGGTGAAAAAAGCCCCACTGAAAAGCAGCGATTTTTGGAAAAAGGCCCCATTTTAAAACAAAATACAAATTAAGACCATTTTTGGGGCCTAGTGTATCCAAAAAAATACAGTTGGGCCAAGGATCCCAGGTTATGAATTCCCTGTTTACAAAACCATAAATGTATTCTCTTTTTTTCAGAAAAAAGAGGTTTAAATTTATGATAAAAGCTCGGGAGAAATTTCACTATTTGTGGGTACCTGTGGTGATGCACCTTTTGTGCCTAGAAATCAACAAAAAACTTAAAGCAAAAACTATTGGTAGTCACACAACAAACAAAAAAACCATAGTTGTTCCCGTTTGAAAAAATTGTTGTTGGGGGACGTTTGAGGGGGTCACGGTATTTTGAATTTTTTTTTATTTTGCTATGAAATGATGTCCGTTGAAGCCAAAATTTTTGATCGAATTTTTCCGGGTTTTTAATGACATTTGTGATTTTAAGGCCTCTGACCACCAATTTTTTATGGGGAAAATTTTTTCCCTTTTATACAATGTATCACGAATTCCACAATGGTTTGGACCATCATTTATTTTTCCACAGATTGGCCAATATTTTAAATGAAAAGGGGTCTGGGGTGATTGGGGGGTAGAACTGTATCCATTTTTGTAAAGGGGCCTTCCGACTGATTGTTTCCCCCTAGTGATCGCGCCCAGTTATCCCAGTTATTCACTAACCCCCGATTCCCATTTTGCAGCAAAAAATTTTGTGGATGGATTAGAGGCGGAATTCAATAAATGGGGAGCATTTACAGACATTGGTTGGTTTTTTACATATCTTTTTTTATATTTTTTTTATTATTTTTTACAGGGCCCTGACACGAAAAAACCATCTCCTCCATCTTTTCATTAACAAATTTCCCCCTGATCAAGAGACTCTGAGGACCTGTTGGGTTTAAATTTGGGGTGAATTGTCAAAAGATCACAGTGACCCGGCATCTAGGGGGGGTTAACATCAAGTTAACCTTCCGCCACCGGGAAACTTTTTCCCGGTTGGTCTCAAATTTTTAAAACTAACCTCTAGAATTAATATCAACCAAACAAGTTGGTTCAAGATCACAGAACTTCATTCAAAAGGTCTATATTCATATTTTGGTTTTTGTTGAAATGCTTTTGATTGGTGGAATATCAACCATGTGCATGCATATTTTGAATCAATTTAGTTATATTCTTATGAAAATTATAATACCCCCCAAAAATGTGTCAGGTTAATGGCAAGGTATAATATTGGGAAATTTTCCCAAAAACCCGAAGAAAAAAATTTTTTTATTTTTAAGATGCCTTCATTAAAAGTAAAACAAAAAAAATGAGGACCAGTAGTACGCTAAAAATGTTATTTGATTTTCTACACATAATAAAAATCAGAGGGTAAAGTTTAGAAAATCTGTAAAAGAGGTTAATGACCGGGTTTTGGACATGGAATGGGATATGGCCTGTTTGTTTTATTTTCAAATGTGAAAAAAAAGATTTTGAATAAAGCCAAAAAATTGGGGAAAATTAGTTTTGGGAAAACTTCCAAAATACATGAGTCAGTGACATGTCAATCTTTTTCACCCCGTTTGGTTCAAACCGGTAACAAAAAACAGCCCGGCATTAAATATTCTGATTGTGATAAAGTCTTTTCCAGTCAGATTGTCTAAACGTCTTTGGGCATTCATCAAAAACAAAACAAATCGAATCCTTAAAAGTATGCTTTAAAAAATTTAAATTTTTTCTCAAAAAGTTCAGATTTAGCATTCAATTAAATTAAATCAACAAGAAAAAAAACACTGTAAATTTCATGTCTTTTTTTATCAACGGTTGCATTTATTTTTAAATTTAATAAAAACTATCAACACTGTTATTATAAAGTTTGGGAAAAACAAAGATGAAATATTTGTTTTTGGGAACAAAGTATTGTATTGTTTAAGTTTTGAGGTTTTTTTTCGATGCCAGGTCAATCAAAAAATTAAAGGGACAGCATCACACGAAGAGCAGATTTTAACAGGGTATGGAATCAATGTCCAGTTTAAGATGAAAAGTGAGTGAATTTACTGGCTATTTTGCAGAAAAACGGAAAAATGAACTTACCTTTTTAAAATTATTTTTAGTCATGAGCTAATCTAAAATTAGCACCGTTTTTCCTTTTTATCGGGTGATACTCCCCTTTTGAGGGAAATTGATTGAAATTAATAATGAACACAGTTCCTTTATACATGATAAGGAAAACCTGAGAAAAGGTTTCACATGTATGTGTCCTTTTGCTTCTGGTCTGGTCAGATTCAAAAATTGGGGATACGCTTTTTTTAGGGGGTAACTTTGTTTTGTTTAAAAGATACATGTTGTTGTTAACATGTTTTGCAGTTATTGGGAACCCGACCAAAATTTATGCACAAAGTATGGTCAAGAAGGGGCCCCCAAACGGGAAAAAATTTAAAAGTTTAAAACACACATGGCAGAATTCCAATTGATCCAGTAATCTTTCCTGCAAACATTGTTTAAGCAAAAAAAAACTACAAATTCCCAAATCACGGGTCTTTTGTTTTGGACCGAAACTGGATTTATTTTTTGGGCCCTTTGCATTAACACATTAAAATGGTATTAAGAATGAAATATGGACACTGCAAAAATATGGAATCTCTGAAATGAAAAAAGAGACAAGCTTGCCAGTGTTTTTTTCCCCTCCAAAAATAAAAACTTATTTTATTTGGAAAAATTCCCCCTTGCTAATTGAACTGGGAATGGCCCATTTTCCCCGTAATGTTGTGTAGGGGTTTGGGTGCCCTTGCCCGGGTTTAATTTCCCCGGTTTGTGTTCTGATGCCAAAAGGGGTGGTGAACCCCCCGGGCCGGGTACTTGTGTCCTTTAGCAAAAACTTCCATAATCTTTCTCCACCCCGGGGAAGGGGGTACCTTTAGGGCAGAGTTTTGTTGTTTTGATTGGGCCCAATGCAGATTTTAGCTGTATACCCCGGAGCTGGATGGGTTTTAGGGAAAGATTTTTCCGATGAGCAGGGTAAAAATTTAAGCACCAGTTTTTGGGGGCCCAAAACATGTAAATTACATTTTATTATTAAACTGAAAAAATCATTAAACTAGACCAGATGTTTTAAAAACGGCCCCGTGATATTTTAAAAAAAGTTGTACTTTTTCACCATATAATAATTTTTAAAAACCATTTATTAAAAGGAAAAATTTAATTCTGTATTACGATTTATATTAAAAAAAAAGTTTTATGTAAATATGTAACTTGTTTATTCATATTTTAAAGAAAAGGATGTCCAAAAAATAAATGTTTCCATTTTTGGTTTTTATAAATTATTTTTAAGTCTTTCGTTAAAAAATTTAAAATCTGAATGGTTTTTTTCTACCAAAGGCAGCCATCTTTTTTAGTTCCCTTTGAAGCCATAAAACATAATTACAGAGTCCCAGACTTTTTTAGTAATAGGATGGCCCCTGGTCTTTTACATTTTAAAAAAAAAACAACTGAACTTAAATTAAAAAATGGCCCTGCATGACAAATGCAACATAAATGAGAATATTTCAGACAGCAAATGACAAATTTTTAAAATTTCATGAACACAAGATTTTAGTTATCAGTGGCGATTTGTCAACCCGCTCCCTTTACTGGTGGGGCATTTATCCCCTTTTTGAACCCTCCTTAGTGAACTTTTTTGGGCAAGAGTAGAGTGGTCAAAAAAGGGGGAACTGTCTGTTTTTACTTTTACAAAAGACCAAGGGGGATTTTTTTCGGTTTTACTGTCATTTTACCCCCTCCCAAAAAAAGATAATGCTTTTTCCCAAAACAGTTATCATTTGACCTGTAAAAAATACTTACTACCGTAAGGGGTTTTACAGTGTTTGACTTTTTAAATGTACTAGATTTCCTTTTAATATATCAAATTTGACCCCCGCAGTCATAGAAGGTTAAAACGGGGACCGAAAATATATTGGGAAATAATAATGGGGGGACTTAAGGGCCCCATCCACAACTGAGGGTCTCAAGCAGGCCAAATCATTCTGAAACCATCTCAGCCCTGGGAGTATACAGTCAATTGGCCAACGCATATGGTAATCAACCAACTCTGCCCCCCACAGGCCCCATTTAACCCCGGGTGGAAGAAGAAAGGTTGGTCTTGCCAAGGGCACAAATGTCACGGGCCGGGTTTTAACCCACTTCTGCTCAACACCCCGAACTTTAGTCCGTGCCAGACTGCCCCAAATTTTACTTGTCTTAATGGAAACCACCGAACAAAAAAAAAAGCGATCCTTTGTAAACCATTTTAAATTTGTTTAAAAATTTAATTTTCAGTTTTCCCCCATTTGGGGGTTAAAACCTGAGATCCACGGGGAAAACAAAAAAGGGCTTCTTATGTTTAAAAAACACCTTCCCGATGTCAAGTCATTGGAAAATTTTTTTTGGTGTAAAAAACCAAATATCAGCGCTGTTTCAGAAAATTTTTTAAAAGGGCCTTTTTGTTTCCCCCGTGAAGTTTTTTTGAATTTGAGACAAAAGGGTTTTTGACAAAAATTTTTTTTGGGTTGAGATGATAAAACCCGTTGTTTTGTTTTATGGATAACCTCTAAAATGAGGAAAAACATACCGACAGGCATTTTTTCTTTTAGTTTTTTTAAAAGGAAGGTAAACATCGGAGTTAATAATGTAATTCAATATTGATGACATCACCAGATATCACTTTAGATAAAAAATACAGATATGGTTAAATATTTTTTAAATTTTATGGTTCTGTGAACTTTTCAACTGTTTTATTTTTGAGAAGTTTCACGGGGGGAAATGAACATGAACACCAATTACATTTTGAAACTTGTTTGCCTTTCCATTGTGAATAGTTTTCACTTTTTCATGACTTAAAACCCCCTTGAGCTGAAACTTACAGAATGGTTGAAATTTTGAATCAAAGAATGTGATACCAGTTTTCCAAAAAAATGTTGTACTCCCCTTTTTTAAAAAGAAATTGTACATTTTTATTTTCAAATTTTTTAAAAACCCAAAAATTTACTTAAAGTTTAAAATTTTTGTTGATTTTGATCAAAGATTTCAAATTAAACAGTAAACAAACCGACAAACAAAAATATTTTAATAAACGTGTTCACCCCCATAGTAAAAAGAAGATAAAAATTTTTTGTGGGGACAAAATTAACTGACCGACGAATAACCAAACAAAACCTCTAAAATCAAAAAAAAGACACCTGGGTTTTTAAAACCCGAAACATTAATGGGTTTTCACCCCTGTTTTTCTGGAATTTTTTTTCATTTATTTTTTTTCATTGGGAAAATTGATACCTATTAGAAATGAAACAAATACTTAAAATGATATTTCAAAAAAATTTGATTAAAATTTTAAAAATTAAATTTTTCAATTTTTCCATAAAAATTTTTTTTTGCATGTACCACTTTAAATGTTCAAAAGATGAACTCCGTCGCATATCATGATTTTTGGTTTTGGTTGAAAAAGTTAATATTTTCAAAATATGAAAATAGGATTGCCATACCCAAGACCATAGAGTTAATTTTAATTTTTCAATTTTCTCCAAAAAATTTATTTTATGTACCGGAAAATTTTTAGACATGATGTGAACTCCTGTTTATACTTTTGGTTTTTGTTGAAAAAAAAAATAATATTTTTTTGAAAAATACTGAAAATAGGATTCCACCTACTCCACAGAGTATAATTTTAATTTTTTCAATTTTCCAAAAAATTTATTTTTTCATTACCCCTTGAAATGTTCAGAAAGATGTGAACCCTTGGGAAAATTTACTTTTTTGGTTTTTTGGGTTTAAACAAGGATTCATTTTTTGGGCAAAATACTGAAAATAGGATTGCCACCACCCACAGAGTTAATTTTAATTTTTT